>CAVNYN010212885.1:0-131033 GCA_963692815.1 Nyctanthes arbor-tristis
GCGAGCAGCGGCAGTAAGGACGGCTCGATTTTTTGGTTTTTTCATGACATTACCTACTTCTTGAGTATTTTGTTGTTTATTTCCTAGCACAGAAATTAATTTTTGACATTTTCACGAAGGGGGCAGCTGCGCCTGGCGGCGACAGCAGTGGTAGGTAACAGCGACGGTGGGGACGGGCATTTCCACATCTTGAAAGTATAATGTAATTTTTATCCATTTCTTTGTTTTATTTTGTGAGAAAGATTTGATTTTGGATTTAGAAATTATATATGATGTTTAGGGTTGTTATTAAAATTGGTAAAGATGTATTTTGTGGTTTTATTAGAAGGAATATATAATTTGTTGGGCTTGTTTGTTAGAAATTATATATTGTTATTGCTATATATGATTTAGGTAGATATTTATGAAATTTGAGATTGGAGGAAATGGAATTTGTTTGTTCAATAAGTTAGAAACATTAATTACACTCTACCTGTTCGATTAAATGCCTCACAAATATTTTGTTGAAAGTTTTTTCACACTATTGTAGTATTTTACATATAGATTAATATTATTGGTTCGAAGTAAAATTGTAATGAGAATAGATAATTAAATAATTAATAAGTGTTGAAATTTAAGTACAGTTAAAAAAATCAAAAAATCTAAAAATAATTTGATTAAATTTGTGATGTCAATAGAGGAGTGTAAAAAGATTGTCATATGGCAAATATTAATGTAATAGCTCCTTGATCAAATATTACAAATGGGTGGCGAAGTACTGATGCACAAGTAAAATAAATAAAATCGAATAATGTAAATATTTTTTGATTAAATTTGTGATTCAAATTAATATATGTAATTAACGAGTATTGATGATTAGTTAAATTAATAAGTATTGTTGGTCAATTTTTTAGAAAGTAAGAAAAAATTTATCCGTTAAGAATGAGTAACTCTATCTTAATCCTTTTAATTAATAGGTCGTGAGATATATATGGATCAGAGTTGGTTATCAGGATGACCCTTTCATACTCGCATCACAAGCTAAGTGTTCTACATTGTTGATTCTTTTGAGCCTAAGTGTTCAGTCGTCCTTTAAGGCAAGAGACATATAGTTAGCATAGATGATGTTGTTTATGAAGATCAAGTTGGATATATCATATAGAAATTTGATATCGCATAATTTGGTTTTTTTTTTTTTTGCTACGTTACAGAAAAGATTCAACCTCACGGACGACAGATTGAAGGGGCCTACATTGAGAGAAGCTGGGAAGAGATTGCGAGACTTCAAGAATAACTTGGTTCGAAGATACATGAAAGAGAAGCAACTGCAATATTAAAATCCCTGCAGGCTTTATGATTTCATTACGCCTGCCATCTGAGAGAAGTTCAAGCAGGATAATGAAACTGAAGAGTTCAAGGTATGGGCAAAGTAAATTTTATATTATCTTCCAACCACTGTTTGCAAATCTAAAACATTTGTTGAATTCCCTTTTAGGAGAAAAGTGAGAGGGCAAAGCAGTGTCAAGCACAGAATAAGCATCCGCACCATTTAGGCTCAGCTGGTTATGCTCGTAGGAGGGCGCAGTGGGCAGTTGTAGACCCCCTGTCTTCCTCCTCCTAATGTGGGTCAGTTAGCTTGACCTTTCAAATCAATGATCGAAGTCTAGATTGGGCTCGGGCAAGGACCGTCAAGGTCCTAGACGGGAGTTATGTCATACCGAACGAAATAACAAGAGAGGTCTTCAAGAAAATTGTAAGTATATATTAATGAGGAATTTTTACTTTCCTAAAATACTTACTCTTTACTCACATCCTTTTTTGTTTTTTTAATTTCGAAAATAGAAAGAAATGCACAAGGGCGTCAGCCAAGGGACTTTTACCCCGCATAGACACCAGGATATATTAACAGTGGCACAGAAGAGCACTCTAGTCAGGTGAAGGGCTATAGTGGATACGTCACACATTACTCTAAGGGACGTATATGGACAACCAGACAAGACTAAGAGAAGACCGAGTGGCGTCCTGTCACTGGATGATCTTAAAAAAGTCATCACAACCGAGGTGGAGGCTAGTATCACTGAGCAAGTCAGGAAAGAGACCATGGCATAGATGCAGGCTCAGTTCGATATGATACAAACACAGATGCCCTTTGTCTTCCAGCATTATGGAATGAAAATACCTACACAATTTCATGGTATGGAAATACCTACAGTTGCAAGTCCTTCCAGGAGACCACTGACTCGTAGTAGCCGTCAGTCAGTTGATCCTCCGCCACGGCTTGACATTGAGGTATGCTTAATATCGTGTACAGATGTTCTTATACGCGTTGACTTCTTTACAATTCTTACATTTAATGTTATTTTGTTCACTTGTGTAAGAAGCTGACCCGATGTCAGCTCGCCCTTGTTTGCGACGGCGAGACTAAGATTGTGGGCTGGGGACAGGTTTACCCATCCAATGCTACTATGATGGTGCACGGTCAATTGCTGAGGCCCGATCATTACAAAGTCTCAGATCGGAAGAGCACACGTCTGATGCCTTGAATTATTTACTCCCAGTGCCAACTTCATTTGCATCCCAGTTGGTAGATGTAGCTGAAGGCAGGTTCGCACACTAGCCCGCACATTTAGTGAAGTTAGATGGGATAATTAGTTGAAGTTAACAAAAAAAGAATTGGATTTTGTGTTATACATATTTTGATGACAAACATATTTTCACTGTAGGAATAGCTGCCAGAGCAGGCGGTATCCACAGAAAAAAGGGAAATAGCCCGCTAGTGTTGAAGTTTCTTCGGCGAGGCCTAATCTTGTCGATGATACAATGTTGGTTACCCTGAGTCCCCACCTCAGAATGTTGCACTCTCTGACTGTCAAATTGCCCCTTTCTATGGATTTCATCGACGTGCCGATGGTTGAGGAAGTGTTTCACTACCCAATCAAGATGTTGGATGTATAAATGTTTTTATCGACGATATTACCGACCTTTTCGGTATGCAATGGTTGAACGTACCACTCTTACAAATTTGGGCAATGTAAGACTGCCTCCCTCACAATTAGGCACTTGTATAATTTTTAATTTGATATTTCACGGTTGGTATAATGTAGTTCAGGTACCTACACATCTGTGTAACGTAAACGAGATTAAAAACATCGGGTTTTTAAAAACATCGGGTTTCTTTGTCCCTTCTATCGGGGCTATTAATTTTCAAGCTAATGGAGAGGTGAGTTATACTTACATGGTCAGCGTGCCTTAACAAATGATGGACAAGAAGTACATTCTAGCGCCTTATCATTAGGGGTAAAACCGACTATATTGTTTATTTTTTTTCTTTGACTTACTTTGAATTATTTGTGGCTAACTTATGTATACTTATATTCTTGTAAAACATTCTAAATACCATTAGATGCTGCTTTTGTTGTGCCTTAAATGTAATACGGTGTATTTTTTGGACTCTATAGAGGATGAGAAACGCACATTAGATATCAAGACAGAATTGTCCACATAAGTAATTATTAAATACTGTTTACATAATAATTTTTCTTTTTTTTTGTAACTTTGAGTTTATTTAACTTATTTGTACAATATTACTTTAGAGTACTTAAAGTGCTGTATGCGTTAGGGAAAATATTGAACAAAATTCTCATGTGGAAATCAATTGCGGTATATAAAGTATTCTCTGAGTGTTAAAATAACTATTGAAGTTTCATATTTTAGTTTTTTAATTACTAATATTTATTTTCAACTGCTTAGAACTTTGAGTGCCCTCAGCAGTCGAGATCCAATGAGTGTGGCTATTGTGTGATGATAAATATATTCGAGATAGTCACACTTTATTTTAATACTAAAGAATATCTTGATAAGGTATAAATATTTATCGAAAAAGATCGGAAGAGCGCTATAATTATTCATCTATCTGTATGTGTGTGTGTGTGTCTGTCTGTATATTTTATTAACAAAGTAATTCTTTTTCTTTTTGTATGTTGTAGGTTTATCAACTTGGGCCATATATTCAAGCTAATATAGATGAGATTCGGGAAATGTGGGCCGAATACTTTATCAGCAATCGTATGTGATTTTCTGGACTTATCTATTTTGAAATATTATTTAATTATGGATTATGGATCGTCATGCAAACATATACATTTCAATAGTTAGTGTATATTATGTCAATGGTTTCTTAATGACACAATGATTTTGTTCAATTTGTAGATTACATTATTGCTAATATTATTTGAATTAGTTATTGATTGTATTTAGAATTATGTTAACATATGGCGATGATTGGATAGTATAATAATATAACAATTATTGATATTTGGAATACTTAAATCTATATTTAGAATGGTTAGTTCGTATTAATTAATGGTTTATTTCGTTACCTTATCATTAATGTTAAATTATGGAGTAGTAGTCATTGATTGTTCTTTCATTTATATTAAGTTGGTCATGATAAATGTGTTAAAGTGTATGGAAATAGCTCCTATTGGTGCTGGAAATTCTTCTTGGTTATGGATTGGGTGCATTTCTTGTTCTAGCTTCGCAGAATGGCAATAGATATTTTCAGTGCTACCAAAAAAAAAAAAACTAAAATGGCGTCGGTTGTTTAATCACAACCTACACCTAAGGAGAAATTAAAAAAAAAAAAATTGATATAGGCATCGGTTGTTGACTAACAACTGATGCCTTTTGTTATCTTTAAGCGTCGGTTGCTCTAAGAAACCGACGCCTGTTGTTTCCTTAAGGCGCCGATCAACAACCGTCGCCTATAACCTAGGGAATGGGCGTCTGCTCTATAGGCGTCGGTGTCACGACCGACACATATTCCTAATGTCAATCGACGCCCATTAGGATTTTTTGTAGTAGTGTATGTTCCTTTGAATGGCTTCTGTGAAAACTTCAAGTTCTTCAACTACACCACACGCATCATGTGTGTCATCTATTATTGATGTCATTGCAATGGTCTCGGTGAGCCTGACTCTACCAACTGAATATTGAGGCTCATGATAAACCCCCTTGGCCCAAAAAAAAGCATTCAACTACTCTATCTCAAGCATTAGGAATCTTTGAAATAATGTCCAGCTCCTTCCACCATGTACAATTTTATGTATCAGCAACTCATCTATGTGTCTGAGTGTGTGTGTGTGTGTGTGTGAGTGAGTGAGAGAGAGAGAGAGAGAGAGAGAGAGAGGTGAATTACCTTGAGACCTCATTGAGTTCCTTCTTATGCAATATTTGCAATGCATTATGGTCCAATTTAGCAAATCTCAGCAGCATTTCATTCTTGGACAGTCTTCTTTCATAGATGGAGATAAATTTGTGTGCCTCAATTCTTGGAATCCAGAAATGGATGCATTGTATGAGGCCATGATCTATTTTTTTGGCCAGGGTCAATCTCAAATGTGGTGCCATGGATTTCGGATTTTCTGTTGTGAATGAAAGGGCCTCTTCCGGTAAATTTTCTTCATGGACTTTTACATATATAAGAAGTTCACATATGCTCAACAAGCCTTTTGCATCACCCTTAATAGACTCTTTGAATTTTCCATTCTCATCTACGAATCTCTTAAAGATATTACTTGATACATTGTAGCCATGTTGCCTGAATATACGAACATGAAGTGCCACTGTGTATAAATCATATGCTTCATCAACATAATTTGTGTTGAGATTAAAGAAGCATCTTAAGTAGTTGCTTAATCTCATATCTGCAAAGTGATATGAAATGCCCAAGCGCTCAGGTATCTCTATCAAATTCACTGTCTCAATCATGTCTCTTTCAGGAGCTGTTAGCATGTTTCTCACTTGGCTCTTAAACATTATGGGTGTGTGGACGTGCCGTGATCCTACCCGACTAATGTACAAATTTTGAAAAGAGCACTTTAAAACTCAATATAAAAAAATTCCAACATGATTTTACAAAACTTGATGTTAAAAAGAACTGTAAAACTATTTCCCTTCAAGAAAATTCCATATAGCCCCTCTGATTTCTTATGTCCAAATTCTTATGTCCAAACATTAATGTCGGTAGATCAGAATGCTAAAGAGAAACATATAGAGTTCTATGACAAGATTTCCTGTCAAGATCATTTTTTTTTCCAATTTGAAAGATCACTCTGAGTCTAATTGCATAATAATAATTTATTTTTACAATTTAAAGGCGCACACATGTTGCAGAAGAAGAGCATTTAGTATGAAAATCTTCAAACTGTCATCGTTGAACATGAAAACCTTCTACGGTAGCGCTCTAGTGTTTCAAAAGCCAACTTCATTTAAAAATCTTCAAACTGTTTAGATTGTTCTGCGTCTTCCGGCTAAAAAATTATTAGTATTTGTCAAAAATAAAAAATCATTGAATATAATTTATGTTATGTGTGCAACAAAGTTTGTTATATATGTAGGAAACTATGTTATGCCTGTGTAATGCGTTATACATGAAACAATTTATGTGTGTTACAAGGTTCATTATGTGTGTAACAAACTATGTTATGTATATAATATTGTCTGTTAGATGTGTAGCAAACAATGTTGTGCGTCTAATGATCTATATTATTAGTGTAATGAGGTTGCTTATGTGTGTAGCAAGTATGTTATCTATAAAATAGGTGTGTTACGTGTAAGTCGAGATATGTTAATGTCCTAACTGCTTACGTTATGTGAATTAAAAATTGTAACAAACCTAATTTCAAATGTTTTGGGTTAAATTCTCATAGCTAATATGTAACAATGTCTATTTTTTGTGTAGGATTCTAAGTGATGTACACAATAGGACTTGTTCTCACATGTGTAACAAGTTATGTTATGTGCATAACAATGTATGTTAGAGTGTAACAAGCTATGTAATGCATTTAGCATTTTATGTTACACGAATTTGATTGTGTAACAAAACATGTTAAGTAGATGGATTTAAAATAGTGTAACATGTCTTATTACGTGAATTAAAATGTGTAACAATTTCTACTATATGAATATAAGAATTTAAAAATAAAAATAGAAAATAAAAAATGAAAAAAAAGGGAAACAAGAAAAGAAAAACTAAAGGGAAAAAAGTAAAAAGAAATAAAAGAATTTCTGGCTGCGGAAGTCTGGAAAGGCAGCAGCCGGGGTGGGACGGGTGGGATTGTTGCGATGGGGTTTAAAAAATATTAATAAGAAAATCAAAAACGGTATAACATACATTGTTACACATGTTACAAGATATGTTACATATATAGTATTTTGAAATAAATAAATTTTATAAATTATGTATAGAAATAATTTAGATAATTAAAAGAAATATTAAACTTCCCCAAATTACAATCTAATTTCAGGTTGGTTAGGCATCTAGGTATGATTGGTTTCATAAACAAAAAAATTGTAAAAGTGTGAAAGTATAGAAACTTGAAATTTCTATTAGGTACAATAATAATAATAATAATAATAATAATAATAATAATAATAATAATAATAATCATAAATTGTAACAACAATAATAATAGTGATGATGAATTGTTGATACCTGATGAGAATAAATTGTTGATTTTCTGCTATATGAGGAGTGTATTGTTGATTTACTTTGCGTTGTATTTTAATATGATATATATATCGATGCGCATTCATAGTGGTACAATGTATATATATATATAATCATAATTTCAAAAGAAATAAGGATATTCTTTCAAGTACTTTTATAGCATTGTCATATATTCAACATTCAACACACATGGAAGAAAAATTCATTGCATGCGGTTCACGTCTATTGTATTTTAAAGTATTGATTTTCTTCATGACTATTGACTATAAGTCATCACACTAACTTTTTAGTTTTATTAACTTTGTTTCATCTTTACTTCTATTTATATTTAGGTCCCTAACTCTTCTTAAATTTTATTCTTAACCTTCTATCAAAGCAAGATTAATGTTGGGGGAAAAAAGTCAGGGGAAAAAATCATAGGAAAAAACATATTTTCAAATAATACAGATCACTATAAATGATGCTAGGCGCATGAGTGGCGTGTATCTTGTCACGTTTAAATGGGTCTCTCTCTCCTCCCCCCCCCCCCCCCGTTTTTTCTCACTTTTTTCTGAAAATGATATATATCGCCAAATATATGGCAGGTGTCATATATATCATGCTAGATGGGGACAGCCTTTTCTCTAAAATTGATCTATCATATGTGTAGCACTATATGGTGCCATATGGCCATATATAGCATATGGTGCTAGATCATGATTACCCTTTTATCCCAATTCCGACATTCATTTTCGGGGTCACTTCTGAAATACAAATTAACTTCACATCCACCACTATATTGTTTTACTATTATTTTTCTAAACTGTTTTGCTGATCTTTTCTTGCTTTTTATTAATCTCGCTCTTTTTTATTTCCTTACCTCTCTCTGTGTGTATGTGAGAACTAATCTATTTCTATCTCTCTAATCGTGCACATTTTTACATCTTTGCGTTGAAGATCCTCTAAATTGTCACACCTCACAGATTGCGACTTGAACATGAAACTAAATTACTTTACCAAAATGGGTGACGAAACAAGTGACAAAAAAGTGACGTGAATCATTTGATTACCATTAATTTAAAAGTAATGTGATGGGGTGAAAAACATATACCTTCTTAGTACTTTGTTATATGTAATTTTTTGTTTAAATAGCAAAACTCATTTGAAGCCTTATCGTGCGCACCTTATGCATGGGCATCATTGGTAATTCGAATAACATTTTTGATATCTTAATCAATTTATGATAATTAGTAGACCCGGGAAATACAATAAAATTAGACATCTGACACTATAAATTAATAGTGTCAGATGTTTACATAGCATGTATCTTCGCACGCCACATTAGTTGAAAGCGAGGCGTGTTGACCAGCATGATTTACTTAGCATGCTTAAAATGCACACCACACAAGCATTTGACACTGTTTATGACGTCGGACATCTAATTTTATATTACAGTATATTTTCCCACAAAAAAAAAAAAAAACAAATGGGAAGGATTTTCAATGACCGACAGCCTCAGCTGAATCAATTTTCAGACTTTCCCATTAGTTTTTTCTCCAAATATAGGACCTACCATGTCATAATTCATGCACTAACGGTTTTTTTCCTCCTTAAAACACTGAGGCTTTTCAGTTATATTTCCAATACAAGATAAGGAAGTTTCCTCAAAACTCATCTTTCTTTTTCAGTAAGTAGCCATAAGTGCATGATTTGCACGCAATTTAATTTCGATCAAATATCAAATTGCGCGTGTTTAGTATTATGTTAAATGAACTAGATTATACCCATGCATTGCACGGGAAATATCAAAACAAATTATATCTTAACATTAGTACGAAATGTTGAGTAATGTATAGTTAGTCATATTGAAATGTAATATTTTGATTATCTTATTGTTAACTAATAGTTATTATATTTTACTCGATATGAAATGCTATTAAGTGAATTTATTAGGGATGATAAAAAAAATGTCAAGCCCGATACTCGGGGGTATCCTGATCTTATTAAGACAGAGAATACTCGACTAAACAGGTAATTAGGTTGGAGATGGAATAAAGAAAATCGGCCCAACTTGAGAAGGGATTCGGGAAGGTTATAACACTTTTTATCCATACCCGGCCCGTTTAACCATTCTTCGTCAAAAATAAAAATATTTACCAAAAATTCTAATGGTTCAAAAAGTAAAAAGACAATGAAGTTTTCCAAAAAAAGAAACATATGCTATTATAATATCAAAAAAATGGAAAAGAAAACGGAAAATAATATTATTGCCATTTTTCAAGCATCCAACAATTTTTAACTAATTTTCTTTTTTGAAATATTATTTGTTAACCTTTTTTAAATACTTTTGATTAGTCGTTAACTAATTCTAGTGTCATCTATCAAGTTAACTCAATTTATTTTTGGTAAATTTGTTAAAATATATTAATTGATACTTATTTTCATATATAGTAAGATTCCTAACTATGGTGCTCTAATATCATAATTTGCCAATTTTCCTTCGAAAATTTATTTAAAAAGTACACTAAAAGCCAACCACTGTTCTATTTCTAGTATTTGTTAATTAAGAGCAAGATTAATGTTTGGGAAAAAAGCCAAGAGGAAAACAGCTAAAGGGAAAAAACTATGGGGAAAACATATTAAAAGATTTTGTTTATTTTTTAAAGTTTTTTTACACATTATTTTGTCATTATTTTTTTGCCATACAATTTAAACACTAATCGTGCTCTAAGTAATTGTAATGTCAAATTTATCAACACTGTGCCAAATAAAAAAATACATAAAAATTTATAAAATGGCAAAAAGCTAGAGTCATTGTTGAACAATGAAGCCCTCATCATCACAACTCCTAACAATGTCATATAATCCAAAAAAAAAATCATTTAATTGATGTTGAACTGAAGACAATATGGAGCCTTTTTTTCTTGCAAACTAATATAATACATTATTGAACTAAATTAGTCATAAGTATATATACGAAAATTTTCAAGAAGTTCTTGAAAGTTTTGTTAAAAGGCATGCATCCATGTATTCTATGAGTATTTTTAACTCAGGCAATGTGTATTCTAAATTCATATGGTATGTATCTATCATTGCCATGTGAATGGAATTTTTTTTTAACAAAATTTTCGAAAAGTTCTTAAAAGGGACTCAATATATATATATATATATATATAATAAACAAATGTGAAAATAGTAATAAGTAATTATGAATTTACATTCATCCAAGTCGATATATTTTTCTTGTGATCTCGAGCCGCGTTCATCATCGCCCAAATTAAAGGTCATAAGAGGTCATGTTCCTCAATATATTATCCAAATTCCAAACTACTTTCATAGTTTCATTGTCTAATTAGATGGGAAATTGGTTTTTCCCAATACTTCAATAGGCAACCAAATGTAAAACAAATATTAATTAATAAAAAAATATTCAAAAATTCTCAAAAAGTAACGTACTCTCAGAATAAAATTAGTGAACATAAGTATAAACATTTGACGTGTTTATTGATAAATAGGCAACCAAGTATTTAAAACAATAGTTAAAAAGTACATAAATAAACGAAGATTTTTAAATCATTTGGGAAATCGATTGGCAAAAAGTAAATATCATTAAAGTGACATAAATTTTTTTTTAAATTATATATGTGAACGGTCATCGATCTCGCCTAAATTAGACCCAAATAGGATAAACACAGAATGAGAACAATTAAATATAAAATAAGATAAATATCAATAAAAAAACTGTAAAGTTACAATGCTAATCAATATTTTGAAATTAAAGAAAGTTGAACAAATTATGGATTCACAAAACTGCCAAATAGAAGTTAAGAAGATAACTATATTCTCAAAATTGAGAGTTAAAATCTGGAATTTAAAAAAAAAATAACCACAGACATTATCGAACATAAAACTAAAAAGACTTTAATGCCCCAACTTATACAATTTTGGCTGAAAACTGTAGTACAACTGTACCGTAGACTAATTTCCTTTAATTAATATACAGATTTGTCCCACATTATAGCCCACATATATAAACGAGGCCGAACAATTAATTTCTTATCCAAATAAACTCTTAGTTCAATTACTACTAAATTTGTCATGGATTAAATTGAATGTGTCTTGAATAAGAGTATATTAGAGAATTAAGTGTAAATTTTGTACTTTCATCCACATTAATATACACTAGTTTTTCACCCGTGCAATGCACAAGAAAAATAATTCAAAATAATCTAATTTATTATAAGGATTTGAGAAATTAGATGCCCACAAATATTTAAAAAATTTAAAAACTTGATATCGTAATATAGTATCATATATTTGTTTATGAAGAAGATTACATAGAAGGATAATTCTTTCTTTTTTATTTTATTTTTTAAAATTTTTAATTATTAATAGTTATATTTTATTTTTTGTAAGCATAGTTATATTTTATTTTAATTTTTGCGTATGTTATAAATAATCAATTAATAGAATCAACAACTATATTAACTTTATTTGTGTGTGTCAGAGTCATGTAATATGATGATATCTTAATCAACTTTCAAAACCATAAATAAATCCCCTCTTAATTACTAGATTTTCATGAAAATGAAAGTAAGATTTAAAAAAAAAAGATTTAAAAAAATGAATATAAGATAAATAAAGATATATAATTACGAAGATAAGAAAGAATTATGAAGATGAGATAACTTTAAAAAGTTGAAGATAACTCAAATAGAAAATTTTAAAAAAAAATAGACATAGAAAGCATTTATAGCATTGATTATCACATCTGGAAAAAATTACCAAATTGTCCCCAATCCTAGGAAAAATTGTGGGAAAACTGTGATAAATTTATACCACAGCTCCTTTCATTTAATTAATATATAGATTTAATAAATCATAAATAAAAACAAAGAGTAGACATAACTTGTCGAAATTAAATTGTAAAAAAAAAAGGACTTAATGTTTCAAAAAGGACGTTAATTATTTAATTTTTATTACAGAAGGAAAATAAAATCAAACTAAATAAATTTAAAGGGATTAAATTTAATTGAATTAATAAGTTATAGATATAATTTCAACGTACTCACCACTCACTTGAATGCATTATGAGAAATTAGAATATTAGTGGAAAATGTAAAATTTACACTAAACTTTTACAGATTATTGTGAGACTTTACAACAAAATGTAAGTATTTAATTAACTTTTGAAAGTTAGCTCTTATTAAACTCTACAAGTAAGGCCTTCAGTTTGACATATATATTGCTTATTTTTTAAACTTGATTAAGATCAAATGATGTTAGTTTTTTCTCCACAACACGTGATTGTACTTAGAAAAATGAAGACTTCTGTTATATAAATTAATAGGCTTAAGGCAAATAAGAAATTACACGACGCTCTTCCGATCTATGAAAAATCAAAAGGTCTTTCCCCATTCATGACACTTTCATATATTAGTCACTAATGATGATGATTTAGCATTCCATGTCTATTTTGAAATTGAAATGGATTTTGTGAGAACTAGTGGTGAAATTTTGTACAACACATGTGGATTCCCCCTATGTTTTTTAATGTGATTTGTTTGACTAATTTCATTATAACGAGTCCATTTATTAATTGCCAATGAAATGGAAAAACCAACAAGATTGTCCACTACTATATATTCTAATTTTATTTTATTTGTGAAATTAATAAAAGAGTAAAATCTATATATTAATTAAATGAAAGGAGCTGTTGGTACAATTTTACTGCAGGTTCCCACCATTTTCCTTAGAATTAGAGATAAATTGGTATTTTTGTTTCCAAAATATGGTAATCGATGCGGTAAATACATTTTATATCCATTTTTTAATAATTTCGATTTGAGTTATCTTCAAAATTTTTGAGTTATCTTATCTTCATAATTCTATCTTATTTTCATAATTATACCTTGAATTATCTTATATTTATTTTTTTAAATCTTCCTTTCATTCTCATGAAAATCTAGCAATCAAGAAGAGATTTATTTAAGGTTTTAAAAGTTCATTAAAATATTATCATACTACATGGGTCTGACACACACAAACAAAGTTAATATAGTTGTTGATTTTTATGAATTACTTATTTATATCATATGAAAAAATTAAAATAAATTATAACTATGCTAACAAAAAATATATATTTATTAATAAATAAAAATTTTAAAAATAAAATTAAAAAAGACAACTATCCGTCTATGTAATCTTTTTCTTAAACAAAAATATATTATATATACTAAGATATCAAGTTTGTCAATCTTTTTTTTAACATGTGCGGGTATCTAATTTTTCAAATCTTTATAATAATTTAGATTATTTTGAATTATTCTTCATGTATATTGCACGGGTGAAAAAACTAGTTTAAAAAAGAAAAGAAGATTTTAGAATATAAATTAAGGGTTAATTTCACAAATTTTCCTTTTCACAAATCGTCCCCAACTTTTGGGGTAAAAATTGATTGGGTCTCAACATTTCATAAATTCACACGATATATCATTTTTTATGGATTCCGTTAATATTGTTGTTAACTTTCTAATAAACTCCCCCCGGATCCTTCATTTTAGCCGCCGGCAACGGCATTATTTTGCTGCCATTTCCAGCACCAATTTAAAAATGTATAGTAAATCTATAGGTACGTGATGAGTAACTGCCATGCAGACACAATACTACCATAGATTGCATGGTGTTTCGAAAATCTTCATTAATGATGAAAAATAAATTGAAAAAGATACAAAGATTAGCATTCTTCGAAGTATTACATTAATATTTCACAAGTCAAATAAGCAAGCTACCAAATGCAATCATAAAACTTAGGAGCCCTTTAAGATTGAAATCCTATCTTGACTCCGGTGACGATTGCGAAGTTAGACATAATTCCTCTGTATTTCTCCGGTTCATCATCATTAGTTAATTTAAATAGCAAGTGTAATCCGACAGAATGAGTTTAATTTTACAATAGAAAAGTACTCTTTTAACAAAAATATTTCTTGATTCATTACTGGAAAAGATAATTGATCTCACGGTAATCTATCCACTGTGTTCCTTTTATGTTATTTTATGTTACTAATAACAGTAGTAAAGATACGTCATTTAGTTTTATTCGAGAAATTTTATCAGCAAAATTCACTGACAAAGATGAGAAAAAGGAAAATTCACTAAAAACAATTATGGTTACAAGAGGAGTTTTTCATTTTGTAGATCTCACATATATGTTCGGTGAACTAATTGGTCGAGACTATGGTGATAGATAAATTTTATTCCTTTCAATTAATAATAATAATAAAGTTGAAACGAGTCAAATTTCATTTAAATACCTAACGCGGACTTGGCTAACATAATTAGCGATTTACTCTCTAGTGTGCAAATCAATTCTATCTTGTTAGTTGATGAGTCAAACAATATAGTTTAAGGATGTGTTTTTCGAAATTGCATAACACTTAATGTCAATGGTTCAAAGGGAAAAACTACAGCCTATTAATTTTGGTTTAGATAAATTAATCACCTTAGGCATTTTCTTTCAACCAATCAAATAGGATTTAGTAAAATAATGAACAATATTGATATTCATTTTCCAAATTTTTATCAAATAAATTAAGGGGAAGGACGTGTTTGGGTAGGTCCGTTGAGCATCCATAACAAATACTTCCGCTTAATTAAGTCGACTCTCTTTCACGATAATATTTAAAAAAATTTCAATAAATATATTGTTGAAAAAGTAATAATTAACCACAATTTTCTTTACATACCTCTTCGTAATCCCACGCTATGCGTTATAATCTTTTCCGTAAATTAAACGTGGTAAAAAAGAGTAATTTAAAATAATAATTTTGAGACGCCAGTTTATACTGGTGATCTCGCGGTCAAAAATGGCCAGCCGCCATAGAAAGTTCTATTGATTATTTCCCTCAATTCTCTACTATAAATACCTCTCTAATCTCTACTTGTTTACACTGAATCGAGCCTCAGTTTGATCTTCTTCTTTTATAACCATAGTAACTTCTTCTTCTTCTTCTTCTTCTTCTTCTTCTTCTTCTTCTTCTTCTTCTTCTTCTTCTTCTTCTTCTTCTTCCTCCTCCTCCTCCTCCATTAACAGTAATGGCTGCAACTCTCTTCCAAAATGCTACCGACTCTAAGAAGGAGATTGTTCGTCCAATCGCAAACTTCACTTCCAGTTTATGGGGCGAACAGTTCATCAATTTCACTTTTGATGCTGAGGTACCTGTTAATTCCTTTATTTTTATTAGCAAGTTATATATGTTCTTCATTTTTCTAGTCATGTGTAGTTTTAAAAAAAAAAGTTTCTAACAGCATCTGCTCGTACAAATATATAGTACCAGCAAATGAGGTTGTGAAATTGAAAGAGGACATATCGTTGGAGGCATATGTTGGTTTTCTATTGGGCCATGGACAACAATTAAAAAAAAAAAAAAAAAAACCGTCGTTGGTATTAGAAAACTTTCAGAATTAGTATGTACATGAAAACACTGATTTCATTTTTCTTGATTTTGGGTAGTAGTATTTACACAGTTTTCTATACATGTTTGCCTATAAAATTTGAATATTAATACGTTTGTTGCCCTTGTGCTAATGTCGTACAGTTAGCAGAAAAATATGCTCAGGAGATTGAAGGGTTTAAGAGCCAAGTGAGAATCATGCTAACAGCTCCCGCCAAAAACATGGTTGAGACGGTGAATTTGATAGAGATTCTTGAGAGCTTGGGCATTTCATATCACTTTGCAGATGAGATTGAACAACTCCTTGAACACTTCTTTAATCTCGACACAAATTATGCTGATGAAGCGTTTGATTTATACACATTGGCCCTTCATTTTCACATATTCAGGCAACATGGCTACAATCTATCAAGTGATATCTTTAAGAGATTTGTAGATGAAAATGGAAAATTCATAGATTCTATTAAGGGTGACGCAAAAGGCTTGTTGAGCTTATATGAAGCTGCATATTTGAGTCCATGGAGAACATGTACTGGAAGAATCTTTTTCATTCACAATAGAAACTCTCAAATCCATAGCACCAAAATTGAGCTCGACCCTCGGCAAGCTAGTAGATCATGCCCTTGTACAATGCATCCATTTCGGGAATCCAAGAATTGAGGCGCACAAATTTATCTCCATCTATGAAGAAGATGAGTTCAAGAATGAAATTTTGCTGGCATTTGCTAAATTGGACTATAATGCATTGCAAATTTTGCATAAAATGGAACTCAATGAAGTCTCAAGGTAATGTATCTCTCTCTCTCTCTCTCTCTCTCTATATATATATATATATATATATATTCGTGCTGATATATGCATAAAATTGCAGATGGTGGAAGGAGCTGAACCTTATTTCCAAGCTTCCTTATGCTCGAGATAGAGTGGTTGAATGCTTTTTTTGGGCGATGGGGCTTAATAATGAACCTCAGTATTCAGTTGCTAGGGCCATGCTCACCAAGACCATTGCAATGACAACAATAATAGATGACACGTACGACACATATGGTGTCGTAGAAGAACTAGAAGTTTTCACAGAAGCCGTTCAGAGGTACCTAAATATAATTTCGGCTTTTCATTCTTCAAATGCACCCTTAATAAAGTTGACACTTGAAATGTTTAGTTTCAAAAGTAACAAGTCAATTTTGTAAGGATGATTTTTAGAATTATAAGTTTTGTGATTGTAACAATGATAAATTTTGTCTTTTAGGTGGGGTATCAATGAAATTGACCGGCTACCAAAATACATTAGACCATTTTATAGTGCTCTTTACAACTGTACGAGCAATTTGATGAAGAACTATCAAAAGATGGAAGATCTTATGCAGTGTATTATGCAAAAGAAGCCGTATAAGTACATATAATTGTGTAATTAATTTCCTTTAGTTTGTTGCTTTTTTTGTTGCTCAAATACCCATTAACTTCTATGCAGTTGAAAGAGCTTGTGAGGACATACTATGTGGAAGCCAAGTGGTTCATCGAAGGATACTTGCCACCATTTTCTGAGTACTTGAGCAATGCCTTAATAACTTGCACATATGTTTATCATTCAACAACATCTTTGTTGGGCATCAAGTCTGTCACCAAGGAACACTTTGAGTGGCTAAGCCAAAAATCTAAAATGCAAGTCTCATCATATGTCGACTCGTTGATGATATTGCAACTTATGAGGTACATTAAGCACTCAAAGTTTGTCACACCATTGTTAATTAACTTCATTTCTCTTATTTTAGAGTTTTCTTTTTCCTTCTAACTTTTGGTCCTATTGAAGGTTGAGAAGGAAAGAGGCCAAGTTGCAACCGGCATTGAATCATACATTAAGGAAAATGGTATGACTAAAGAAGTGGCTGTAGATAAACTTTTCGAAATGGTTACAGATGCATGGAAGGATATCAACCAAGAGTGTTTTCGACCAAGTTCCTATCCTAGAGAAAATTTAATGCGAATTTTGAACCTTGAACATATCATAGATGTCACGTATAAAGGAAGATGGATACACACAACCGCATAAGGTTCTCAAGCCCCACATCGTTAATTTGTTTATTGGTCCCATCAAGTTCTAGTTAAGTTATTGCTGGTAATGTACTTTTATATTTCACTTTAAATGCTAACTATTTGTTAGCAATTTTATTGAATATATGTCCACCACTTCGCTTACTCTGAGGCTCCAAATATTCTGAGGTATTTGATCATACTAATTTGATCTCATTCATTGTTGTATCAAATAACCTTCGAGCTTACGAATAATGTCCATACTTCATCCAAGGATTTAGGTAACACATATGGCACAAAGTATCCCTATTCAAAATCCATGAAGTGCATTAGACACGTGATATCATAATATATATGTGAGTTCATACACAAAGATTAATGTTGAATCTATTTCTTTTGCTACATTAATGTTTAATAATTAATGCGTGACGAAAGAAGATAATGAATGCTTAGGAAAGAGGTAGTTAAAAAATTGTAAAGTAAAAGCAGAATTTCTTATTAAGCTTTTTCCGTAGTCAAAGTATGACTTTGATGCCCAGTATTTTCTAACATTTCCCCTTTTATAATGGAAGACTGGGAAACAAAACTAAGTAATGCTATTTATTTTTTAGCTCTTTTAATGTAGAAATGACTAAACTGTATACGGTCTCCAATCTAGATAAAAAAGTATTATTAATTCATCAAATTTTTGTTCTTTGAAAATCCATACTTGCCTGATTTACAATAGTTGATGTTTATGCAAGCAGATTTTGGAATTAATCTTACTTGCTAGTAGAGTCTCAGTGGACTTTATTAGTAATTAGTTTTCAATGTAGTTATTTCTAAAATTTTATTTCTACCAACCTTACCCCATGCCCACCCTCATATTCGTTTGAATTGGGGTACGTGGCGTGGTAGTTTCAATTGGGTAGGTAAAAAATACTCATTACTTGCCCCGCTTCAAAAATTCTAATAAACTAAAAAATTCAAAAAAAATAAAAAAATTACCCATCAATACACAGAACGGAGATGGTGATTGAATGAATTAAGAGGGATTATGGTTTGATATTTTAACTTTTATGCTAATTTTAAGGTACAAAACTTACAAACATTTATTACAGTGAGTTTGATATGCAAAGATGGAAAACAAAATATTTTTCAACTTTCATGGAAAATATTTTATTTACGGGGAGGTGGGAATTAATTTTCTAGGAAAATAAGGAAAACTATGCTTAAAAAAATTGTACTATGGAATTTCAATTCCATTTCGATTTGTCAATTAAACGCACAAAAAAGGAAAATTTTTCAAGAATTTGATATTTTCCAAGGAAAATATCTCCAATCAAACAGACTGTTTGTGAAAAAGCCTAATATAAAAGAAAAAAGGTTAAAGTGGTTAAGGCTTGGGAAGTAAACTCAAATGTCATAGGTTCAAATCTTCTTTGACTAACTTCACAAAAGTTTTTGTCACGTAAATGAAGAAAATTAGAACAATTGCTGCAAGATTTACCAAATAAAAAAAGAGGAAAAATCGCAGTACAAAAAGTACTGAAACTTAATTCCCTTAATTAATTTATATATATATATATGTGTGTGTGTGTGATCATAGCGACAAGCATGTCCATATATGTCCATGTCTTGGTGGAGAGAAAAAGCAAAGAAATAATTTGATGCGATTAGTGACTACAATGTCGACAAATATTCAAAATTGTTTTTGGCTTAAATTATCTGTGACAAAGGTGGAATGGCCTCCATTGCTTTGATTTAACTTGGACACAATTTTAAATATTTATCATCTTAGACACGTATATAGAATCACATCAATATTAGTTCAGCCAATTGTTCTAGCATCATCTCGTCATCAAGCCCTGGTTTCCGTTAAAAAAGATTTAGAAGGAAATCTCTTGTGTATGTCATTAATATAAGTGTTATTAAGTAGTCATTATTAATTTTAATTTCAATTTTTTGCCTACTTTTGCTTTTCTTTGTATATATCATAGGCGGTCCACGTTAGTTTACAAGTTGTACAGTCGATTTTTGTGGCTTAAAAAAAAAAAAAAGGTGATATGTCAAAGTGATTCTTCTTTGTTTGGTGATAAAGGAACTCTCTGAAAAAGTTTTGTTCTGTCGGCAGTAATACAATTGTTTAGATTAGTAGTTATGAATTTAATAAGTTAATAATTTTGTTGTTAGTGGATCAAAAGGTATACAGTTAATGTTTGTAGATCTTTTTTAGGGATTTTTACAGGCAAGTTATTGCATTTATAAGAAATTAGAAAAATACTCTCAATTGTAAATATTTTAGTCTTCGTAGTAGTTATTGAAAACAAATTACAAAAATACTTATATCAATAATAATTTTGAAAAAATTAAAAAAAGGGAAAACATTAAAAAAAAGCGCAAAAAGTCAAAATAAGTGATTCACATTCTAAAAATAAGACTCCTACATAATTAAAACTCTCTAATTATCTTTCATCTCTACAATATTATCGTCAGTTACGTGCAACCATTGTCTCTTATCTCCTCAAGAGCACATCGACCTCCTATAGTTTGGGTTCATTTATGCTGGTTTGTGTAATATGCTATGGAAGATTATACCATGTAAAGATATATGTAATATATTATAGATGCCAATTTTAGACTCACATAGTCTTTATACATGTGACCAGATATGGCATATGTAACTTCTTACACGTAACTATTTACATAATCACTACTTGTAAATTAACCAGTTATTGCTTGTAAGTTATCAAGGTAATTTTTTTTTAAAATACGTTATCAAGGTAATTAGTAATTCTAAATTTGAATATAATGATTTCTTTAGAAGTTCTTTTTCTCTTAAATGTAACTAGACATTTTAATTCATAAATGTAACCCGAACACATAAATCAAAATACTAATCATTCCAATTTACAAATATATAAATATATATATATATAACAAGTATTGACAGTTCACTATATATATATATATATATACACGTTTCCAGAAACTAGCCAATAGAATAAGACCCAAAACAATAATTAGCCAAAAACACGTAGAAAAAAAATTGAAGAAGACGAAGAGACCAAGAAGAAGCGTAAGAAACCGAAACGGAGTCCTTAGAAATAGGGATTACTAATGCGGTTGCTAAGAAGAGGAAAAAAAATGTTTAAATCATAAATAATTAATAAAAAACCATTTTTTAAGTGGAAATGCTGCAACCATATTCTTCCAATTAATATAACCCCACCTCGATAATTTGTCAATTAAAATTTAAAACACGTAGTTTTCGAAATACAAAGGTTAACGAGTGTGTATTGACTCATTTCCACTATTTTTTGAACTATTTTCTTTCATTTGGCAACAAACTTTTTAATTGTTGAGCTTTTAAGAAATTAAAATGCTCTTTTGTGTACTATAAGTGCAACTATTTTCACTTGTGCATGTCAACTACTGAAAATGATCTAGTGCCGCCGATATTAGCTCATTATTACTCAATAACCTATTTTTTTCACTTAATATATGTTAGTTATTTTTACGGTAAATTGCAGCAAAGGTTCCGATCTTTACATCCAGTGCTTTCTTTCCCAACTTTTAAATTTGGATCATCAAACCCCAACATTAGGTTTGTAAAGTGCAAATCGAACCCAATTAAAAAAACTTCACTCAAAAATCCAATCCAAACCCAACTTTATTGTTACATGTTGCTTCTTACATCCTGCAATAGTTTTAAATAAAAAACCTAATAAATAGTACTACTAAAGATTTTGATTAAGAGACAAAATTTGATTCTCCTCTTTTTTTCTTTTTCTTTTTAAGATGAATAAAATTAACTCTCGACTAAAGAGCAAACATGCAGAAACAATGAAATTTTCACTTTTCAAGGAACATTTTATATTAACAAAACAAATTCAAAAAAGAGGAAACATATATATTGCAACACATTTCATAATAGAAATTTGGAATGCAACTTTATCCAGCTACTCAATACCCAAACCCACAAGAGTGAAAGTGTGTTTCCCCAATTCGTATTTAAAAACATAATTCTCTCTTTTCAACTTTAATAATTGAGGGAAAAGATACAATTAAGGATTAAAAAATTGGGGCCCGTTGCTTCTTCCTCCACAGCTGTACACTATGTTTGGATATCATTTAAAAACAACTCAAATTTATCAATCAATTTAAAATTTCAACTTTTAGACACATATCAATACCACATTTAACAACATATTTGATTTGACTTAAACTCATAGATCATTTTAATTATTACCTTCACTTAGCACAATTACATCTCCACACCTATACAAAATTTGAATTCTAAATCCATTTAAAAACCCACCCATTTTAAATGCTTACCAAACAAACCCTTAGTTTCTTGTGCTCTGCTATTTGATTCTTCACACGAATTACCCTCTTCAATTTTATTCTTCCCTTGAGATCAGCAAGATGATTCTTTTCTCCTTATAGTTCAGTTTACAAATCAAATCAACAAAAGGAAAAAATTAAACCATTTACTTCCAAATTTTATTCCCAATTGCTTTCCGTTTTCTGTCTGAATAATCAGTGTCAATATGTCTCTGGAAGCTGTTAATTCTCTTGCTCGGATACTTGACCAGATGCTGCAGCATCAGCATATCATTGTTGAAGATAGAGAAGTAGCCGAGTCTCTCCTCGTAGAGGTTAGATCCATCCAAGATATTCTTGAAAGATCTTCACGGAGGAGCGGTGAAGAATTAGAGATGTTGATGAGTCAAATCATCAATTCGGCAAACAAAGCAAAAGGTGTTATTGAATCCGAGGTTATAAGTCAAATTCCTATGCGGCCGAGGACTGAGATCAACATCACAATCACAATCTCATCTCTTTCCTTGGAGCAAGTTCAAGCAACAATTTATTCCATAAAACAATGGGCAGTGAAGATTGAGGAGCAGAGTCAAGTACAAGATCTGCAACCAAGGAGTAGTTCGTCTGTGGCTGGTCATCCCACCAGCGAGATCTCCGAGGTCAGTCTTGATGATGATTTCGTGCAGATCGTGAATCGGCTGGTCAAAGGGTCAAAACAACTCCAAATTGTTTCAGTGGTTGGCATGGGTGGAATTGGTAAGACTACACTTGCCAAAAAAGTTTATAATGATTCTATTATTTTGAGTCATTTTGATATTCATGCTTGGGCTACAGTTTCACAATCTTATAATCTACAGCAAACACTACTCAACCTTCTAGATTCAACGAAAAATCTCAGTGAAATAAGTGACATACAAAAAATTAAGGAGTACTTGTACAAGTATCTAAAGGGTAATAGATACCTTATTGTATTGGATGACGTTTGGGACTCCAAGGTTTTTGATGATTTGAAGCAAATCTTCCCAAATGATAATAATTCAAGTCGAATCATGTTGACTACTAGGCTCAAGAAAGTGGCCATTGAAGTCAACTCTTGTCGGCCTCTTCATCACGTGCATCTTTTAAGTGAAGAAAAAAGTTGGAAATTATTTTGTTATAAGGTGTTTGGAGAAGAATATTATGCTTCCCAGTTAAAAGAAATTGGGAAGAAGATAGTCCGGACTTGCCAAGGACTTCCACTTGCAATTATTGTCTTGGCAGGTCTTCTCTCAAAGGCTTCTAGAACACATCAATATTGGAGATTGTTTGCTGAAAAGTTAAGTTCAGAAGTAATTCAAAATGATGAGACTTGCTCAAAAATGCTACTTTTAAGCTACAATCATTTGCCTTCTCATCTTAGAGAGTGCTTTCTCTATGCTGGAATTTTTCCTGAAGATTTTGATATTCCAGCCTCTGGACTTGTGAAATTATGGGTTGCTTCAGATTTCATAAAATCAGTAGAATCTAAAAGCTTGGAAGATGTGGCATTTGAGTACTTGTTGGATCTTATTGATAGAAGTCTTCTTATGGTTGGCAAATTCAGCTCCCTGGGTGAAGTTAAAACATGCAAGATTCATGATCTTGTAAGAGACTTTTGCATAAAAGAAGCCAAAAATATCATGCTTTTCCACATCACTAATAGGAATCTTTGAGGTATTCCATTAGGAGCTACTCATCGCCTCTTGAGTGTTCATCCAGATGCAACAAATATTTTTCCTTGTGATGAGAAAAAACTATCATCTTTATCAGTGAGCTCTTTTGTTATTTTTGATCCCCAAGTTCATATTTCAGAGCAGCTTCAAGATCCAGGGCTGCTAAGAGTGCTTGACACGAGGGGAAGGCTTCTTATTGATAATCAGGGTGAAGAGAATGTATTCCCATTTTACAACCTGCGGTACCTCTCTTGTAAATATGGCCTTAACGTGTTTCCTACAACGTCATCTAGTATGCTTCAAAATCTGCAGACGTTAATTCTTCGAAATAAATCACTATTAGAAGTTCCAATTTGGAATATTGCAAAATTAAGACATGTCATAGTGGATGGACTAAAATTGAATGATCCACTTGAGGGGGAAGGTTCAATTGTTATTCTGGAACACTTGCAGACATTGTCAAAAGCACAAGGCTTTAGATGTTCTAAGGAGGTCCTTAAAAGAATTCCAAATTTGAAGAAATTGGGAGTCAGTTATTCAGCTGATGGAGATTGATTGTATTTCTCTCTCAGTAATCTTGTTGATCTGCAAAAGCTTGAAGCATTAAGTATATCCTTATATATTAGAAGTGTTCCCAGTACCAAGCTTCCTGTTTGTATGCTTAAAATCAGTTTGCCTCGTTCTCTAAGAAAATTAAGTTTAAGGCATTGTGAACTTGCCAGGGAAGATTTGCAGATGATTGGCTACTTGCCCAATCTTGAAGTGCTCAAGCTAAAGCACTGCGACTTCATAAACTCAGAGTGGGAACCAGCTGAAGGGGAATTTTTGAGTTTGAAATATTTAATGCTTCATTGTCTCAATCTGAAACACTGGAATCTGAAACACTACAAAGCCGACGGTATCCATTTTCAGAGTCTTCAGTGCCTAATAATTAGTTACTGCAATCAATTGATAGAGATCCCTTCTGGTATTGGACATATACCAATGCTTCAATTGATCGAGTTGTGTGATTGTGCCAATTCACTTATAGATTGTGTAAAGGAGATGCAAGCGGAACAACGGGAATTGGGAAATGAAGACCTTCAAGTTCTCATCCACAAGTCTATGAAGGTAATATTCTGATAAATTTCAACTAATAATGAAGTTCTGATTTATCTATAGTATGGGGAAAAAAAGGAAAAAACAAAAACTGACAGTGTCTATTGTCTAGTTTAAGTTTCTAGGCAAATTCTAGAGACTAGAAATGAGGTAGCCATCAATTCCCATCATCATAGTCCAACTACACATAAGCGTTGCTTCTTGTAATATTAGAAACTGAGAGTCCATCAATAAATAAACGTGTTTATATATTTTATAGAAAAAATGATTATTGCCTTCTCTTGCAACAGAAAATGGTCATGCTGCTAGATATATCTGGTGATCGACAAGGACGGAAAGCCATGAAAGTAGTCGTGGGGATTTCTGGTACAAGAATATTCTTCCTTGTGTCATTTACTTGTTAGTTTTTGTTCTACTTTATCAAGTTTTCTTAATTTCTCAACGGAAAAGGTTTCTCTTCTTTTTCACAAATATATCATTTGAAGTTAATTTTAACAGTCAAAATTATTCCACTAAGATAGATTTAGGCTCCCATTACTTCAAAGTTAATTTTGTTTAGTTGCGTTTGTCTTGCGATTTTATCATGTTCTCTGCTTATGTTTACTTGTGCAGGAATTGAGTCAGTTGCCAGGGATATGGAGGGGAAGAAATTAACTTTAGTTGGGGATTTTGATCCAGTTCGAGTAGTGGCAAAACTGAGAAAGTTATGCCACTCCGAGATAATTTCGTTAGGGCCGGCAAAAGAAGTTATGTCAATCTAATGAGAAAGAGATGTCGAGACTGGGGAAAAAGGGATAAAGTTGTTGAATTTATTGAGGACGAAGAAAGGAAAGTTCAGAGCGAGGATGATGAAGGGAACTAGCAGGTTGGTTTCACAACCAGACTGATTTGTATATGTACCAAACCTATAAGACGTGCTATATATATAAGTGCTGCATATTAGTTTATTTATATCTTCAACTTAAAGCATCCTGCTTTATTGTTAGTTGGTTGGCATCTTATGGCATCAATTGTTAATGTGGAGATTGACGGTGTGTGCTCAACACAACTGACACCCACTAATCATTTTATAAGCATAGATTCAACTAGATTGGCTTAAATTTGAGACAAGTTACACGTGACTGAATTGTTGCGCTTATAACTTGAACTGCTGGAAAACGAGAAAAGGCCAACATAAAGCATTTCTAAATTACCTATTTTACCAAATTACACTAAGAGTGCGGTTGATTACAAGCATGAAATTTATTTGAAAAGAAAATATTTTCTCATCAATTGAATTACCAGTAAATTGAATTCTAAAGAAAATAAATTGTAAAGCGTTTGATTAACTGAAAGTGAAATTTTTGGGAAAAAATGTTAATTACCTAGAAAATAAAAAATATACACCCTATAGGAAAATATTTTTCTTGTTTTCAAAGAAAACATGGTCACGTAATTAAAAGGTGGAAAATATTTTCCTTGGAAAAAAAAAAGGTCAATCAAATACCATAAAAGTAAGAATTTAAGTGGAAAATCCCATTTTCTATAGAAAATATTAGGTAATCAAACACACTCTATGATTGCTAATCATTTTGTTCCGTGGAAAATCGTTTTTTCCATCTAAATTTTTATTTTGGCAATGTTTGATCGACATAATTATTTTCAATTGAAAATATTTTCTATCATTTGGTCGCGTAACCATATTTTTCCTTGAAAACAAGGAAAATAAATAATCTAGCACATTGTTACGACCTCAATAATAGACCGGATTGGATATAGATGCATTTTGGTAATGACAGCAAATTTGAGCTCATACAGTTACTTTTGCAATGTATAATTATAAAGTTAACATATAGCTCAAGTGGGAGATTATTGGATCATTAATCTAATATTGGGCTTATATGTGAATAATTATGTGTTGTATGCTGACATGTAAAGTTAAGTCTACTTAAAGTGATCTAAGAAGGTGGTATTTTTTGCTTTAATATATCTGATAGGGTGTTGGCCTTTAATGTGTAGAGACCTAATGGGTATTTTCTATTTTAGTGATTGGCTAAAATAGAGAAACCTTAGGGATAACACGTCTGTTATCTCTATACATACATCAGTTATGGTCCCTGCATCACACCTTCGACAAGAAGTATATATCGACTACACATACTCACGAGCTCAATCATAACAAGGATGATGAATTAATTTTCATCCACCACTATTGGCATGACGTGGCCAAAATAGGAATAAAAAATCTAGCAGATTGTTACAATCTCAATAATATTTGAATAAATAGTTATGCTAAAAGTTAAAGATGAAGTGAGAAGTAATAAGTGGTTGAAACTTACAACTAAAGTTATATAGTGTCAATATAATTACCAGCTCAATAATAATACCTCTCATATTCTCTTCTATATGCTGGACTCTGTTAAATTTTTCTACGGAGAGGCAATCTCTCTTCTTATAGAGTGGCAATTGCCACTTGCCCCCTGTTATTGGAGAATCAGGGGGCCCTATCTCTTGATTCTCCAATGACAGAGGGGCACGTAGCAGTTGCCACTCCGTAAAGGAAGAGGTTACCCGTCACGAACGGAATTTTTATACAGTAGCGGAAGCCTTTAACGGTTAAAAATCGATACAAATACAGTTTAAAATATCGAGGCGCTCTCGCTGGGCACTCTGATGATTAAATGTTCTGTGGGCTACCCACAACGAAAACTCATTCGCACACACCGAAGTCTCGATTACATACATGTTTCCCCTCCATCTTTGGACGATCCGACCACATAGTTCTAAATTTAATACATACAGGATTGTAGAAGATAGGGGGTGAGTACAAAAGTACTCAGTGAATAACATGTATTGGCCCACAGAAAAACAATATAAAAGAGAGAACTTTTATACACAAAGGAGGTCATTCACAAAGATTCAGAGATTCGATAATACAAAGCCCAGACACATAACTAGTTTAGCCTCTACCCGTAAGCCATACAATTCAATAACAGATCAGAATGGCCAAAACCACACAGCAAGGCCATAATACCATAAAACAATTCAGATAGTAGAGCAAACGGTATATAGCGTCACTAGCGATGGCCAAGAGCAAAGAACAAATATTTATCCAAAGCAATGGTGCACCATCAATCATCAAAGGCCAAATACGGTTTAAAGAGAGAGCGCCGAAAAAGATAATCAATAGATAGAAAATGATGGAACCAAGACACATGTTACTCACTTTAAATATTTCTCGAATAATCCACGTGAAAAAGTATCCTTAAAGTTTTGATATTCCATAATTAAAGCTATTCTTGAGTTAAGATCTATCTATATAAGGTTAAGGGCCTTTTTCAAGTGAGAAGTATGTGTTTTAGTGAGTTTCTATAGATGTTTCTCCACTATCCCAATGTTGGACGAATTTTAGGGATTTAGGAGAGAAATGGGATGTTGGCAATGCTCGGGAAACCTTGGGGACTAATAACCCCTTTTTATAATAGTTGAAACTTAGCTAGTTTTAATAAAATTTGAGTTCCACCAATGACGTCTCGATACGTGGCGCGACATATACCGTACACTTGGCAGGAAATTGTCTGAGAAATCCTTGTGCTTTGTCTCATCCTTCAATTAAGCCATCGAACTTCGATTTATGTCAATTAAGTCACTACACTTTAGTTTATGTCAATTAGGAACTAAATTCTTTCTTTAGCATCAATTGGGTAACAATTTTTTAATTTTCAAGAAATCCTACAATAATATTCAAGTAATTATTTCAGAACAATAATTTCGTTGCTTACCTTAATTTGTAAGAATTTTCAAGATGTTACATTACCTCTCCATAACTGGACCGGCACTCTGTTATCTTTAGATTTCATGATCTACATTGAAAAGGGAAGAAAAAAATTATCTTTTGATTAATTCTTAGCTGAAACCAGTTTCATACTTCTAGATTATACGGATATATTCTACTATCAAACTAAAATATATTGAAACAGGAGAACATGGAAACAAAAAGAAAAAAAAAAAAAGATAAAAGTAATGTTACAAGCAGAATAAAAAGTATTGGGACATGGCATAATGGAAGAAAAAAAAAATTAAAATAATATTGCATGTCACGCCCCTAATAATTTTTACAATTTTTTTGAATTATTTATATTGATGAACAAATTCGATAGCAGAAGTCTCAATACAAACAGTGAGGACGGGACAGTCCCGTTCACTCTCCCACTGTGGGCGGGGTTACACCGCTCATAGCTGATGTGGCACACACATGGTAGCCTGCGCAGCTAATGTGATACACACATGACAGCCTGCTGAGGCTGCCACATGTGTGGCACATCAGTTGTGGGCGGTGTAACCCCGCCCACAGTGGGGCGAGTGATCATTTTTGGAGAATGAGACGTACAAAACAAACAAAGTGCATTTATCTTGTAGAGTTTAACAAAATAACATTACAAAACAAGCCAATTGATTTTAGCGTATAGAGTTTAACAAGAAATTAAAGCTAATAACTTAGACTAACAAGTTGTTAAATTTTAAAAAATCATTGAAACTAGATTTTTCAATAAAAAATGAAGAACACAATAAGTATATTAGCAGGTATAGTTCCTTGGTTACAAAAGCAAGGCTGAATAATTATATATTATAAAGCGTGAAAATATATGTATTATAGAGAGGTGGGCATACTTATTACTACAAATGGTATTAAATTCGTAATTGCTTTCGTAGTTGTTTTAAAGGCAAGTTGTCACTACATACACAACTCTACTCTCGGTGGCGAGCATGCCTCAACTGATGGCTTGCCTTACTTTTCAAGTATCATATATTCAATCATCTATAAAAATTATAGAAGAGTGGAATAAGTACGAAGTACTCAGTGAGTAACAAAACCCTTTGATTTACCTTTTATTTGAGAGTTTTATTTTCAAGAAAACTATTGAAGCACAAAGCTGTCAAATGCACAAAATGACCTTATCACTAGTTAAACTACTACCTGTTATGCGCACAAGATTCATATCAATGTACAATTAAGTGAATCTATATTCGAATCTCGATTGACCCTTACCGGAATTTCAAACAAAGCAAATATCATGCTAATCGTTGTCCATCTCGGTATCATTAGATGGCTCCTAGTATGACAATAAAGCAAAGCAAAGCAAATACAAAACGTGTAGAGCATCAACTAGTAATTCAAATGCAATAAATCAATATTTCTTTTCAATTAATCAAAGTCCATGTTTATGTCATGGAAATCATCAATCAAAATTCATACTTATCTTATCAAAACTTTATGAATTTAGAAAGGGAATCAAAGTATTAGTTATTCACCTCTTTAACTTGATTTTTCCAAAAAATTTTTGAGTTGTTGACAAATACCCTCAAAACCTTTATTTTCTTTTATCAAAGTGATATTTCAAGTGGTATTCTTTACGTATATATGACGGAGAGTCATTTTCAAATGCTAAACTAAGTGATTGATATGTTTTAAGGGTCGTTTCCCTACTCTCAATAATTTTGGACGAATTTGTTATTTTTAGGATAGAAGGAATAAGATTGGAGAAAAACTTGAGTGGATGTTCCTTCATTTAGGTCTTTATATAGTTGTTAGATGTTAATTGTTTTTAATTAACTTTTGAATTCCGCTAATAAGAACATGACATTTGGCGCGATGTGGCACAATGTGTGATGTGGCGAAATGAGGTTCGCTTATTTATTGCTCGAGCAGTCTTTTTACTTTGTGTTGTCTTATAATTAAGGGGATGTTTGATTCAATTTATGGTAGTTGATTTATAAAGAGAAATTATAAAGATGTGAAATGAGTGGTGTAGATTTAATAGAAGTTTGAAATTTGTGGTTATAAATGAGTAGTTGTCAAATCAATAGTCAAATCAGTGATATATTGGATTATAATGTATTTTGTTAAAGAGTATCAAACAAAAGCTAAGTCATTATACTTTGATATATGTTACTTGAGATTCTTCTGCTTAACGTGGTTTACAATTTGGTAGTTAAATTTCAAATCATACTAACCAATAACCACGTTCTTGCATCATAATTTATGCAACTCATGCGGTTATCCAATTCATTGTCAAAATATCGATCATGTTATCAGTAATCACCTTCAAATTTTAATTCATCATCAAAATAATGTTCACATTGTCAATAACCATATTCTAATTCCTCGCATTAATTCGAGTGACAAATCTTGTAACCTTTCAAATGATGTAATCCAATACGATTACATTATACATTCTAATTCTTGGCGTTTATTTAAGTAACAATATTGTAACTTTGCAATCCAATATGATCCTGTTGACATATTCTAATTTTAAACGTTTAATTGGGTAATAAGCTTGAAATTTTATGATAAAATTTAAACAATTATTTAATCATTATCAAAATAACGATATACGTTACTTAAAATTTAACGGAATGTTACATTGCAAGCACAATAAATAGTAAAATCTCCTAAAATTTACAAAATGGAATCACATCACAACAGTGTCGCAAGCAATTTCGTCTCACGCACCAAGCCTTCTATTCATACATACCTTAAATCTTTCAGGTAATAGATGTCATCTATTTGGAATTCAAAAAATTAAATATTTTCTAGAATATGCAACATAATTATAAATTACAATGGGGCGTTTGATTTTATACTCATATTGTAAATTTTTTCAAGTTCAAAATAATACTATTTATCATAAAAACAAACAGGTATATAAGCAGAGACATCGTCTAGATTTTGCCACTTGACGAAATTTGCATTTCGTTTGACTTTTGCAGCCAAAATTACACAATTTTAAGGCCATCAATTTTTGTTGAAATGTACAAAATCAGTTGCATTTTAGATTGTAGAGCTCTGAAAATGTTAAGCAAATTCAGTGTTTAAAAAACAATACCTTAACATTTCAGATACATATGACAGCAGAATCAAAAGTTGAAGAAACCACAGGATTAAATAGACATTTTACGAATTGGGCAACTTGCAAGGAATGCTGCTACCACCAAGAACTTGGCGCTATTGAGTTTATCTCAAAGCCTATAGAAAGTATAAACGGAATTATGCTCAGAATTGAAGCCAACATTCCAGAGGGCTTACCTGTACACGCAGCAGCAAACACCAACCGTGGATTTCACCTTGGATCTTGCGACAAATCATGTGAAGGTGCCAGAATCGTTGCCGGCAGTCACTTCCAATTGCCGGAGGAAGGAAATTGGCGGTAGAGGGTTGAGCTGGAGAGGTCATGATTTATTTATTATTATTATTATTTTATTTTTTTAGAGGGACCCCATGGCACCGGAGGGTTTGGCTTCAAATCTTGAGTATTAAATTTTCCTTTTTTTTTTCAATTTTTTGCTAATGCCATCACCTGATGCTAAAAAGATCTAAAATAGCATGTATTTGCTACCACAATTTACCGTTCACAGCATTCGTTTACAAGATTACAGTGACTAGAATTATGAAAATAAATTGTCAAAAATAAATAAATAAATAACAGTAATGTCAAAAATTTAAACAATTTAAAAATCATAGCAAAACATCTGATTGCATAAATTTAGCACAATAAAATTCTAAGTACAAGACTTCAAAGCCGCTCCTTGATTTGTCCATCTAATTCTTGTTGCATCTCACATCTATTATTTATTTCAGCTTTTAATGAAGAGCCTATTATACCCACTGGTTGGGATGAAGATGTTTTGCTTATCTTGTCGTTACAAAATTATTATTCAAAGAAAATTAATTACTTTCATCATTATTATTATTTGTAATCAAGTTCTAAATTAATTACGTAATTGTAAAATTTTCCAGGCGTTCACTATTTTTATGTGTGGTTAACTTTAAATTGATAGAATCCTACTATTCACAGAGAAGCCTATACAAAATCTTTTATATAAAAAATGATGATAAATTTAACATTCTACCTCTAGATTACTTTTTTCCCAACCACACGATCGTCCGATTTCCTTAAAAAAAAATTTGGATTACATATAGAATTTTCCCAAAAATAATCATCTAAGGTAGTGATTGTAATTAGGCGCGTAATATCGACACAAAAATTTAATTACTCCCTCCGTTTGAAAACAATATTCCTCCTTTTCTTTTTTATCTGTTCCAAATTGTATCATCTTTTCCTATGTTAATCTTTTAGTTTTCTAATATACCTTCATTTATGGTGCATAGTAATTAACTACAAAGAACAATTAAAGTGAAATATTAAATAAATCAAAGGTTATATTAGGAGATATATATATTTTTGAAAGCACCAGCACAAATACGCATATATATATATATATATATATTTTATCTTACTGAAATACAGCGCCAAGAAAATCAACAATACAATCTCGCATATAGTGAGAATACATACTACAATAAAATGTAGAAAATACCCCATATAGGAGAGTCAAACTTCGAACCTCTAGAAGCATGGAAAACGCATGGAAACACAATGAATTCTAGGTAATTAAATTCCATAGAATTAATTTTCATGGGAAATGTCAATTACACGTGTTTGATTGACTTAATTTTTTACCTGTAAATAGTTGGTGTGTTCTATCTTTTGGTATTTGATAGATATTATTTTCTATGGAAACAATTTTTTTCCAAATTTTATTATTTGATAGTCATTTTTAGCAGAAATTATCAAGTTTTATATATTGATTGTAAAACTATGCGAGCTCTAATTTTGAGCTGAAAGATGTTTATATTTGAGAGAAAATCAAACCACAGCGAATAAAAAAAAGATAACTAATGTCAAGCTTTTGTTGTGAATGATTTTTTTATAGATAATGATAATATGATGAGAATGTTTCAGAATGATGATTATAGTCTCGTCAGATAGTTTACCAACCAATAATTCAATAAATAATTTTGATGCCAGAAACTACCCCAATAATGAACTTAATAAATAGAAGCTTATACTAAAAAAGAAATTGTAAGAAATTCAGTTAGTGATTTATACATGAATATGAAGACAAAACAAATTTATAAACTTCAATAACGATCCATAATTAGAAAGTTTGACATGATTATAAGATCTTATCTTCTTTAACCTTGGCAAGAAACGACATGTTGCGTAAAATGCCCCTTCCAAAAAAAAAAAAGAAAATAGAAATTCTCAATTCACGTACTTGTTTTCTAATTTTTTTTTATATTTTATAGGTTAAAAAATAATCCAATATTTTAAAAAATATAAAACTCCAATTCCTTGGAAAAGGAATTATCAAGGTCCTCCCAGGGAAAATATTTTCCTTATTTCCCTAGAAAATATGGTCATGTGATTGAAACTGAAAAAATATTTTCCATGGAAAAAAGCCAACCAAACAACGCAGAAGTGAGAATTTATGTGGAAAACTAGCATTTTCTATGGAAAATTATGGCAATCAAACACACCTTAAATGATATTTTCTTAATCTATGTAAAAAAATGAAAATAGAAGAATATCTTTATGAGATGAAAGGGGCATTTAAACCTTTCTGATACCTTACAAAATTAAATCTTGCTGATGCCTTATAAAAGTCAATTGCAATACAATTAGCACTTTGATGAGCAACTCCAAAGTCCATCCTGAGTTTTTTTTTCTTTTCTTTTTTTATCCAACAGAGGGATACAGGAGAGGAGAAGAAAATTCGAGGAGCGGCAGGTGGTTCAAAGTCTATTCTAGGTTAATAATTATTATATATACACAAAAATGATCTCTCGCAATGCGTTTGGTGGAGATGCACATGTGACGTAAGATTATTGTATAACCTTCATGTGAATTTGCCCCATTATAGGACAACCCATGTGATTTGTCTAATAATCTCTTATCATGTGTGTATCTAGTAAGATAATCCTACCAAACGTATAGTGAGAGAACGATAATATAATTTTAATTTATTATTGATAGAAAGTTTGTTTTTTGGAGAAACGGGTCCATTGACTTTTTGATGAATGGTCTAGCCTTAACTTGTCCAGATTGAAATTACGGTCATTCGGAAAAGAGTAGTCGTGTCCGATACTAAACATATATAACGAGCTGGTCGGCTCCTGGCTCGTGGCCTGGCCCGTAAAAAGCTCGAACCGAGCTGGGTCGTTTGGCCCGTTTGGCTCGCCGGGCCAAACGCTAGGCCCGTAATTACAGGCTAAATGGGCCAAAACGGGCCAACTCGTTAAAGCCCGTGTCAAACTTAAGTAGAGAAAAAATTAAATTAAAGTAGAGAAAAATTTTATAAAAAAAGCCAAGCCGGTCCGGCCCGGGTTGACTCGGAAAAGGACCGAGCCAAAGCTCGGGTAGAGTCTAATTTTCACGATCGAGTCGAGCCAGGCATTGACTTGGGCTTTTTAGGCTCGGTATTAAAACACCCTGAGCCGAGCCCAAATTTTGGCGAGCTGACATGCCTATGGACCAATACTAGTATGATGACAATTTTAAATAAAATTAATAATTGTAGTAGGAGTTAAACCTTTTTATAATAATATAATATAGTAGGTATAGTATAATATTTGTATTAGAGCCGACAGTGCCATTATTAAGTGAACATGTAACACGTCATATATTATACTGCATAAGCTAAATATATTTTCTACTAAATACTGGGGTGTTTTCAGCCAAAAAAAAAAAAAAAATTGGGTTGTTGGTCTAGCGCAAATTAAAAAGTTTTCCCTATGTTATATTTGAAAGAATTTCTCTGATAGGAAAGAGCAGGAGGAATGAATATTTACGAATTATGATATGTGAAGTTCAGGAACATCTAAATATTTATGAATTATGATATGGGGCTCTTTTGTGCAATTTGTATTATATTATTAGAAATTTGATGTGATTGGAGTGGGTTTGCAAAAAAAAAAAAACACCAAAACCCGAAACCTACGAGTACCCGATCTTATTAAGATAGAGAATACCTGATTAAAAGGATAATTATGTGGGGGAATGAGACAAAGAAAATTGATCCAACTTGACAATGGACCGAGGAAGTTTATCATAATTTTTATTCGTATACTCAACCCGTTTAACTGTTTCTTGTCCAACATAGAAATATTTACTAAAAATTCTAATGGTCTAAAATATAAAAAGATGATAAAACTTATCAATAAAGTTTAGTGATTTCAATTGTAAATTTTAATTTGATGTTTATAATACTATTCATTAAGCAAAAAATAAAAATAAAAATATATAAAGATATATAAATTGGCCGATAAATGAGTAAAAATAAATTACCCATACCAGCCCGTCTCCGATTTAAGTAGGGATGGGAGCATACCGAATCTGGACCAGACCTAACCCGACCTGACCCGTTGTCATTCTTAGATATCAGAAAATAAAATATTTTATTTTTCTTTGTGATTATAGCATGATGAGAATTTTGTAAACTTGAAACGTTAATGAAACTATATCTATTATATACAAAATAAATAACTTAATAAGGACTAGATTTAAAAAGTATGTAAAAAATAATTAAAATTTAATGCATGTAAAAAATAATTAAAATTTAATACATTAGCTAAAAAAGAAATAGTCTTATACAAACTACAAGATACATCCTATATAAGAGATATATGTTAAAAATTTTGAATTAAAAAATCAAAAAAACTTTGAATATAGATTAATATATCAAAATATCAAAGAAGATAAGATATATATCTAGGATAAAAACCTCGAATTTGAGATAAGTATAGATAATTAAATGAAAAAAAAGGAAATATTAATCTACAATCTATAGCAAAATTTGTCTAACATGTAAGAAAAAGTCTAACATTGTCAATCATGTTTGTAAATTTGTCTAACATTTGTAAATTTATCAATCATGTTTACATTTTACTTCAATAATATCTTTAATTGGCTGCATTTTGATCCAATTTAGAAAATACGCACAACATGATTGTGATTTTCCATATGACCTATCTCGATATAAGTCACATAATCATAATGATATAGTCATCGTATAACGTTTTATATGTATATATGGCATTAAAACGAGGCTAAAAAAAAAAAAATAGTTCTCACAACTATTGAACAATATACTGAAAAGGCCGTCGAAGCTGCAATTGAAGGGGCGCATTAATATCTACACCTAAAATCTAAAGAGATCCAATGGGATGGTCAGCAATATCTGTGTACACCATTTCTACCTTGGCAATAACCACACAACTGACCCTTTTGGATTCCTAACTGATAACACGAACACATCATTGCTCGTGCCACCAACGCCGACGGTGAAGATGGTGTCGCCGCCGGTTGCAAGAAATCATAGAAAAGCTTAAGACTCTGCAGATGAAGCACTTGCAATGCTTTTCGGGTACTTTGATTGACAAGGAAGTCCAATGGATAGTTCGAGGTCAATTGCATTATTATTGGTTTTGCAGTCTTGCTCTTCCCGAACGGGCGGTGGCTGCGGCGGGCGGATCTCATCGGTGGTGCTGCTGCTGCATTTGGTGTCATTGGATGATTCTGTTGTGGGGATGCACTTGTTGTTGGCGCCGCCTTGTTTGATCAGCAAGGTGGTTTTTCCGGAGGATGGTGGAGAGATGAGGTTAAAGAAATATTGGCGGTTGTCCCTGGAGCTTTGGTGGTGGCGGTGCCGCCATTGAGTGGACAGTGGGTTTCCGATCTAATGCCACGGCTAATGAGCTTGCGCTTGATGTGAGTGTTCCAGTAGTTCTTGATCTCGTTATCAGTTCTCCCCGGCAATCTTCCAGCTATCAAAGACCATCTGCAAGAATAAGCTGACTTAGAACATTTTTTTTTCTATTCTAGCTTACAGGGGTATTCCACTAGTCAAATGTTCTTTTTCTGAATTTACCCTGAATTACTCACTTTTTTCCAGTTGCCTATTCAAGAAACAGAGAGAGAATAAAACAGAATTCAAATCCTAATAATATATAAATTAGAATTATGGTTTTGAATTATGAGGAGAAAATTTTAATGAGAGAAGATGTGTGGTGGATATTTAATTAGCGTTTAAATATATGAATGCAATTGAATAATTGTCAAATATTGATTAATCAATAGTTGGTAAAATTACATGAAGAAATGGAAATGAGAATCAAACAAGTGCAAATACTAATACCTTCCTGACCTGCACGGTTAAAAATTTTAATTAATTGAACGGTCCCAATTACTGAACTTTTTCGACTAAAAATCAAGGAAAAGGGCATATACTTGTTCCCAAGAAGACTGTGAAGCTTGATAATGATATCATCTTCTTCTTCAGTGAAATTCCCTCTCTTGAGATCCGGCCTCAGGTAGTTTATCCACCTCAATCTGCAACTCTTGCCGCACCTCGACAATCCTAATAATTAAATTAAAAAACAAGAAAAATGGAGACTTTTTTATTTTCCCTCAAAGGATTAAATATAGAGAACACCCACACACCCAAAAACCAAACAAAACAACCAAAAAATGGAGGGGGGGGGGACTAATAAGCACCAGCAGCTTTGGGGAGGGAACGCCAGCAGCCTTCGCCATGTAAACGGATGTAATTGATGAGTCTCTGGTCTTCTTCTTTGGTCCAAGCACCTTTATTTGTATGAGCTTTTTCACAACAAGGCGAACGCCCCATGACTTCGTTGAAAGACTCGTAATTATGCTATAATAATACTTCAAGAAAAGAATTTCTTCTTCTCCTCCTCTTTTTTCTGATGGAGTGGATGCCTAATGATGTATGATTGACTGAGAGAGACAGAAATCTAAGGAACAAGTTTGATTTGAAGAAAATGGGAGGAAGAAGAGGAGGAGGAGGAGAACCTACAAAATATATGAAGAATTGGAAGAGGTGGGGTGGGTGGGGTAGCCGATGGTGGGCAGGTTGGCAATGGATGATGAGAGAGAGAGAGAGATGAAATGAAATAATTAAGAAGGTGGGTGGGAGAGTAGGCAGAAATTTGGAGGGTTCTTAACAAACAGAGAGGAGAGTATTTGACCAAGTTGGTGAAAAAGACGAGTAGTTAATTGGATTTGGTCGGTAGGTGCACTTTAACAGATGAGTGGGCTCTCCCTTGCGCTTTCTCTCTCTAGCCTCTTCATATAAGAGCATAAACGCCTACTCTCCCCCATCCCACCAAAATAGTCATATTTTCACGTAACATCCCGTAAAAATTAAACTCTCAATTAAATTATATAGTTATTATTTTAACAATAACGAAATAATTACTCCAATTGCGTTTCAAAGATAAAAGATTATTACTCAATTGACAATAAAAAAAGACTTTAGTTTCTAATTGATATCAATCAAAGTATAATAACTTAATTATAAGACAACACAAAGTAGAAGGACTTTTTGAGCAATTGTCGTCAAGTGTACGGTGCCGTCGAGCCACGTGTTACAATTTATTTGGTGAAACTCAAAATTTATTAAAAATAACTTAATCCTAACGATTATAAATAGGCAAAGGAGTTCTCATAGTTTTCCTAACACTTGCCTACCCTTTTTCCTCTACCCCAACTAGCAAATTCGTCCAAAACCATGCTAGGGTGAAGAAATACCCTAAAGATCCACCAAAGCCCCTATTTGTCTTTTGAAAAGGGTTCCCTACCATATATAAAAGAATTATAATTTGAAAAATAACTTTAATTAAGGAATATCATGGTTTTAAGGATACTTTTCCACTTGGATTATTTGAAGAATATTTGAGGTGCGTAACACGTCTTTGGCTCCATCGTTTTCTATCCCTTGGCTCTCTTCTTCTCTTTATATTTTAGATCTCTCTCTTTTGAAATTTGTGTCTTCCTTTAATTGTTTTGGCCTTTGATGATTGACGTCCACCTTGCTTTGGATAAATAATTGTTCTTTGCTCTTTGGGGAATCTCTAGTGGAGCTATCTACCTGTTTTGAATTGTATTTGTATTGCTTTGTGGTACTATGACCTTACTGTGTGGTCTTGACTATTTGTACATTTGTATCATATGATTTATGGGTAAAGGTTAAACTAGTGATGTGCTTAAACTTTGTGCCTTTGCATCTTTACCATCTAATGATATTTCTTGCCTTGTTTTGCTTGGACCAATAAATGTCGTTATTCATTGGGTACTTTGTACTCACCCTCTTCTACAACCTTGTAGGTATCGGATTAAAAACTTTGTGGCCGGATCGTCTCGGAGGAGATATATATGTATGTGATCGAGACTTCAGTGTGTGACCGATACTTCGTTGTGGGTAGTCGCAATACACTTAATGATCAGAGTGCGTAGCGAAAGCGCCTCAATACTTTTGAATAGTATTTGTAAAGTCTCGCCCTTGATTTTAGACTTCAAATACATGTTTAAACGCTTCTACTATTGTTAAAAATGGGGCGCGTGACATGAGGAAAGAGGAAATTCTAATATTTGACTACATTCATATTGTCATATGTAAAAGTAGAGCACTTGTAAAGTTGTGTAAAAATAACAATTTTTATTTGTTTGGTCAAAAATACCCTTTTGATAAACTGTCCAGAATTATAGCGTCTAAATATCGAGATATAAGGATAAACTCTATGGAATGTAGACACTTTGGTAAATGTTATTATTATCGAGAATTATCGCGATCACCTACCGAATCGTATAAAAGAATTGTATGTAATGTTATACTTACACTTTTTAATAAGATGTAATTATAGTGAATCACTGTATATAACTATAGAAATATACAGATAAACTATATGGAAAGCAGGCAAGGGCATATAAGACATTTTAGTGAAAGTTTTGCCATTTTTGCACATTTTATTAAAAGGTACTATTTTTGAACTTATACTTTAAATTTTGCCATTTATGAAATTTCACCTTAAAGAAGACTTATTAATGCTAATGCAGTTGAAGGTGTTTGATTCTCTTTATTCAAATACGTTACAATCTCACACACTATTGATTTGACAACTGTTCATTTATAACCACAAATTTTGAACATTTATATTTACTCCACTTATTTCATATCATTATAATTTCTCATCATAATTCAATTTAAATAAATAGACTCAAACAACCACTAAACTTCAAGAGTATTTTACTAATATACCCTTTACTTTACTACTACAAACTTCAAAAATTTTATTTTGTTGATAATCATTTACATTAAATATGGGTATACGAGTGAACTAAATATTTTAACTATATATTAATAAAGAAAGTGGCTTATAATTTGAGACGTGTGAAAAATGAATATAAGCTTATCTGAAAGGGATTAGTATATCTAGTTTAGTACAACAACTATTTTTTTGCCCTTTTTACACACTAATGCAGGCTTCCGTCAAAAAATTTATCATTATTATTGTTGTTGTTTTCTAAGAATCCATCCAGCTAGTCAAGAACCAAAACCCTGCCGAATAATGTATGATATGCCTGGGCCGTGTCAAGATTTAATACAAGTTTGCATGCTCTATATTCTCATTGAAAAGATCTGTTTGGTTGCAACTATAGTAAAATGTTGGCGACATTTGTTCTTTGTTAAAACATTGGCAACCAATTTGATACTAACAGAATATGTTCAGGATCAAGATTCAAAATTTCCACTGGAATTACATTTTTTCGTATATAAATGCTTGGATATGGCTTTGATTTAAAGTGCTGATATGTTAATTAGAATGATTATTGTTGTTGCCCCTTGGGTTCACTCAAGTTATCAGAATTTTCAATTTAACACATCAATTTTGACCTTGTCTAAAATAGTCCCTCCTTTCTTAAAGCTAATTGGTATATCTAAGAATTTTTAGGTAGACAGTTATTGGAAGGGTTAATTTCGCAAATCGTCCCAAACCTTTAGGTTAAAAACTGGTTTCGTCCTCAACCTTTTTTAAGACACACCACAGCCCCCAACCTTTCAAAAATGCACACAAATCGTCCCGATTGCTACTATTCCGCCACATGTTTATAAAAAAGACAATTATACCCCCCATAAACATTTTAAACTTTTTTTAAAAATGTTTAAAAATAATAAAAAACTAAAAAAACCCACCTCACCCCACCGCACGTCTACCTTGCCGCCAGTAGTAATGCCGGCTACAGGCCGCCGGCCGTCGGAATGGTTCATTCCGGCGGTCAAAAAGGGGAGGTGAATCCCTCCATTTTGCTGCATTTCTGGCAGCAGAATGGGGGGGATTCACTCCCCATTTCTGTCGGAATTGGCAGTCATTGGGCTGCCAGAAATGCAGCAAAAGGGGAGGCGAATCCCCCCATTTCTGCCGGAAATGGCAGCCAAATGGCTGCCATTTCCGGCAGCATTTTGCTGCCAGAAATCTTAGCAAAATGGGGGTGAATTTCTACCGAAAATGGCAGCCATTTCTTGTAGCAAAATGGGGGGAGATTCACCCCCCATTTCTGCCGGAAATGGCAGCCATTTGGCAGCCATTTCCGGCAGAAATGGCAACAAAATGGGGGGTGAATCCCCCCCATTTTGGCCGCCGGAATGGACCATTCCGGCGGCTGGTCGCAAGGGAGACGTGGGGTGGGGTTTTTTACTATTTTTAAATATTTTTAAAAAAAAGTTTAAAATGTTTATGGGGGTATAATCATCTTTTTTATAAAAATTTGGCTGAATAGTAGTAATATGGATGATTTGTGTGTATTTTTGAAAGGTTGGGGGTTGTGGTGTGTCTTAAAAAAAGTTAGGGACGAAACCGGTTCTAAATCTAAAGGTTGGGGACGATTTTCGAAATTAACCCTTACTGGAATCTCAGCGCCTCTTAACAGGAAAGTCCGGTGGACATTGAGAAAATTCTCAATCCCCTAAGTGAAAATTCTCTCTACATGGAGAGCTTGTTTTTTTCCCTCTGCAGTAAAGGGTTCCTGATTTTTCTTTTTATCTTCTTTCAATCGGTGTTTTTGTCCAATTCTTTCTCAACATCAGACCAAAATGGATACACCTATGACTGGGCTGTCATTATCGACAGAAGAAGAGGAGATAGTGCTTGAAGTTGAAGAAGGGAGTATTACAGAAACCTATGAGAAGTGTCCGGTTGGGCGATTCTGGACAGATGGAGCTGTTAATTTTGTTGCCATGAAAAATAGAATGGCAAGCATATGGAGGCCGGGAAAGGGTATTTGAATCAAAAGTATCAATCCACAACTCTTTTTATTCCAGTTCTTCCATGAAGTCGATTTGAAACGAGTGATGGAGGGAGGGCCATGGTATTAAGTGATGGAGCCTAATTTGTTGCGCTACGCGGAAGATGTTCGCGGATGGAAAGGTATTTAGTATTTGGAGTATTGAACAAGTTAGGTTTTCTTACGTTTTCTACACTTGTAAAACCGAGTTAGGGTTATTCTAGCAAATATCTTGTAACCCTTTCATTCCAACACGTATAATAAAACATTGCGGCAGCTGAAGACAGGGCGTAGCCTCAAGAGGAGGTGAACCTGTATAATTCTTGTGTGTTCTATGCATTTCCTTATCGTTTTACAATCAATTTCTCGTAACACATGGACGTTTGACAACCATTTACTCATCGTCCGGTGAAGTTCCATCCCAAGTACCTCTATTCTTTGTGCGTTTTGGGTCCAAATATATGATCTCCCAATTGGTTTTATGTCAGAAGCAGTGGGAAAACAACTTGGCAACTTTATTGGCAAATTTGTAGAGTATGATGCCAATAACAACACTGGTATTTGGCGTAATCACATGAGGGTCCGAGTTCAGATTGATGTTAGGCTCCCGTAGAAGAAAGGGAAGAAGATACGCATGCCAAAGGGGGACTGGTCGCTGGTTAATTTTATGTGATAATTGGTCACGTTTTGCTTTTTATGTGGGATAATTGGTCATTGTGAGAGGTTTTGTGATAAACACTTCTCTATGCAAGAAGGAGAACTGAAGAAGGAATGGGGACCCTGGTTACGAGCACCAACGGGGTGCAATTCTGAGCAAAGCGGTGAACGGTGGCTGATGGACAATGCTCCTGCGGTGGATGAGGCTATTTCTGGAAAGGGAAAACAGCCAGCGGATATGAGGGGCGTTGATTCACGAAGATCACAATGTGATAGAATTATTCCCTTTGATACTACTGCTCATGGAAAAGGATCAATGATGGCTCCATCTATGCGAGGGAATCACGGTGGAAACTTCATTTCTAGAACTAATTCAGTGATAATTCAAGACAAAAACAAAACTCTAGTAGTGGACCAGGAAGAAATTGGGCTGGAGATCAGTAAAGATAGAAAAAGGATTTTTGCACGTAAGTTGTTACATTTGTAATAAAATGGAAATATACTCTCAATTGTAACTATTTTAGTCTTGAGAGTAATTATTGAAAACAAATTGTAAAAATACTTATCATACTTTCAATTGTAATTTGTTATACTGACCGTATGCCCAACAAGATGATATGATTGTCGACCCAACAAAAACAAAAAAGGTCATATCGGCAGCCATAGTTACCAGGCCTGCCGTGACCAATACCAGTGAAATGTTTAACTTGGAACTGCAAGGCTCGGCAACCCTCGAGCAGTTCTTTCCTTATGCAATTCTCGTAAAATTTCAGTTATTTTTCTTGCCGAAACACTGGTTAATGCTAGTAGGCCTGGGCATCACTTTGGAATTTTCATGGATCCAAACCAACCGACGCCTTGTCGGTTCAGTTTGGCTCTTGTATTTTAGTCGCTTTTCATCGCTTTGTTGGTTTTTCTCGATTTCCATAATTTCATCCATTTTTTGAGATCTCGAATTGAATGGTTGGTTTTTTTCATTTCTTTTTTCTTTGTCCTCAAACCAATCGGTTTCTTGGTTCCAGTCAGCTTCTAATCGCAAAATGCTCACCCATAAATGCAAGTAAGATCGAAGGAGTTAGAATAAAGCTTAACTTTGAGGGTGCATTCTCAGTTGACAGAGAAGGTGAGGAGGTGGGCAAGCCATTTTGTGGAAGCATCAGAATAATTGCAAAGTGACAGGGTATACCTAGCGCCATATTTATGTGGAGATAAATGATGAAGAGAGAGGAGTGTGGACTTACTGGCTTTTATGGCTATCCAGAGAGAGGTAGACGACGAGAATGTTAAATGGTAAAGTCATTTGTTTCCACCAAATATTTCAAAAGTAAATAATGGCTGACAGAGAATTCTTGCATGGGAAATTAATGCATTGGTGGAAAATGGCACAAGTGTGGCAGCCTTCAGTGGAGGATTTTTGCATGGATAATATCAATGCAAGAAAATTTCATTGGAATGCATTTATGGAAGAAACAGCCCACCACGAAACTGTGGCTCCCGGTTGAAATTTGATGCTGTAAATTAAATGTCATGCGGTGGAATTTCCCTATAAATAGAGCACGGATTCGGCAGAAGCAAATCATCCCATTTTGAGTGTCATTTATCCATTGAGTGGTGAGCTTGAGTGATACAAATAATAGAAAGAAAATAGTAGAGAGGCTGATAATATTTTGAGAGAAAATATTGTTTCTTCTATGAGTTTCCTACTTTACAAGAGGGATTAAATTGTTATCTCCTTGCTAATAGAGAGAAGGTTGTAATTCTGTTACTATAGTGGAATCCTTCTACACTTGCCCGTGGTTTTTACCCATCTTAAATTGGGGGTTTTCCACGTTAAATCTTTGTGTTATTTTATTTCCAATTTTTCTCAATTTCACTTTAGCTATCTTCAGCCTTATCACACCAAAATTTCCTGACAAAGAATCATGGCAATTGCTTCGCTACCTCTATGGGATTTCAAACTTCCGATGGGTTTGTATAGGGGATTTCAATGAACTCCTGAATGCTAATGAGAAGAAGGGGCATTACCCACATCCTAATTATCTCATCAACGATTTTAGAGAGGTGGTAGCCGAGTTTGAACTTACTGATATGCCTTTGATTGGACACCCGTTCACGTGAGAGAAAAGTTGAGGAACTGACAGCTGGGTCGAGGAGAAACTGGATCGGTCGTTAGCTTCCTCTTCGTGGCTACAAATTTTTCAAGATGCAAGACTTCTGAATTTAGTTGCAGCTGTGTCCGATCACTCCCCTATTACGGTTGAAACAGATCGGAAGAGCGCTGGAGCACCATCAAAGCAAAGGTTCAGGTTTGAAAATGGTTGGTTGACAGAACCTGTTCTTATAAAGATGGTACAAAACACTCTGGAGAAAACGAAGAAAGAAGCAATCTTGTTAAGGTTACAGAATTGTGCAGAGAAATTGGAGCATTGGGGAGAGCTTTTCACATAAGTTTAAATATCGAATTGAGTTTTTGAAAACTGAAGTTGAAAAGCTTCGACAATATCCAGAAAGACAGGAAGCTGACTTGATGAAGGAAAAAAAGAACAGAACTTGGCAACCTGATTTTGCAAGAAGAAGCATACTGGCGTCAAAAAGCAGAGAGTTACTGGTTAGAGGGAGGAGATAAAAATACTAATTTTTTTTCACGCCATGGCTACCTATATGAGGAAGAGAAATACTATCAAAGAGCTGATAGATGAGAGTGGCACATGGCATGAAAAACATTAATGATCTATGTGGGAGAGTCAGGAATTAAGTCATTAATTTATTTTATGAAGAAGAGGACAGACCAGATGATATTTTATACTAGGTCGAAAACGGAGTTTCTGAGAGGGATAATGGAGTACCTGCTTGAACCATTCACTCGGGAGGAAGTCAAGAAAGCTATATTTCAGATACATCCCGACCAATCACCCGGACCTGATGGATTTAATGCCGCTTTTGTCAGAAAGTTTGGCATGTTATAGGTGATAAAATTGCTGATCATTGTATTAATTGGATGAATTGTAAGTAACTCCACTCCTCATTGAATGATACTCTGACGGTATTAGTGCCCAAATGTGAATCTCCTGTTTCAATGAAAGACTCAAGACCCATTTCTTTATGCAATGTCATATATAAGATTGTTGCAAAGGTTCTAGCCAATCGGTTGAAATTGATTCTTCCTTATGTGGTCTTCAAATTTCAGTCAGCCTTCGTTCCAGGAAGGGCCATAACTGACAACGTCCTTGTGGCATTCGAATTACTTCACTACATGAAGAAGAAGAGGAAAGGAAAAAAAAGGTAAGGTAGGACTAAAAATCGATATTGGCAGGGCTTATGACTGTCAGCTGGGCATTTTTGGAGAAGACGATGAGGAAGATGGGCTTTGCTACTAGATGAATTGAACTTATTATGCATTGTGTTACGACCGTCAACTATTTAGTTTTGATTAATGGGCAAGACGTTGGACCAATTCAACCTAAATGTCTATAATCCCGGGAGTTACACAGCCTCTAAACACTGGTAAGTATCTAGGGTTACCATCTCTGATTGGAAAGAAAAAGAGGGAAGTATTTGGTTTTTTACGTGACAGACTATGGAAGAAGCTTCAGGGATGGAGTGTGAAAATATTGTCAAAAGCTGGTTGGACTATTTTAATAAAGAGTGTGGCACAAGCTATCCCGATGTACTGTATGGCCACGTTTTTATTGCCAATTTGTGCGATGAGTTACAAAAGATGATGAATTCCTTCTGGTGGGGTATAGCGGTATCAACTGGCTCAAATGGGATCGATTATGCACCATGAAGGAGGTTGGCGGCTTGAGCTTTCGTCATCTACATGCTTTTAATCTAGCTATGCTCGGAAAACAGGGGTGGAACTCTATCAATAACCCCAATGCTCTAGTTACACAGATTCCCAAAGCAGGATATTACCCAAGGGGATTTTCTAAACACAAATTTGGGCTACAATCCAAGTTTTAATTGGAAGAGCATTTGGAATTCACGAGCGGTGTTGGAAAAAGGTTGTAGGTGGAGAGTAGGGTAATGGTCAGAGCATCAATGTGTGAAAAGAACCGTGGCTTAGAGGAGTCTCAAATTTCCGCTTAGAAACAACGGACGATCCAGAATTGCATGAATTGAAAGTGAATGATCTCTTGATCCGGGGTGTCAAGAATGGGATGTTGAACTTGTTCATGAGCTGTTTACTGAAAGGGATGTAGCAAAAATAATCAGTATTTCACACATCAGATGGTATCGAATTTCAGCAAATGTGGCAAATACTTGGTGAAATTTGGTTACCGAATAGCTATTGAAGAGCTGGACAACAATGAAATGCATCACGAGGCAGGGGACTGGATGAAGATTTGGAAGATGAAATTGCCACCAAAGATGCAGTTTTTCATATGGAGAGCATGTCGGGGGTGTAGACAATCTGATTAAAAGGGGAATTCAAGTGCAAAATAGTTGCCTACTGTGTGGATCAGCATAAGAGACCATATTGCACGTTTATGTTGAATGGTCATAAGCTCAACAAGCTTGGAACTCAGTAATGGATAATCCCTTCGATGAAAACCCAACTTCCTTGAAAGAGTGACTGCTAATAATTATTAAATCTAAGGAAGAGGAGATGGCGGAGAAAGTTTGTGCTACTTTGTGGAGCATATGGAGACAGCAGAATTCAAAATTATGGTATAATAGGTTTCTTGGTCCAGAACAGCGACAGATTGTTTGGCAACCACCACCAGCAGGTATGCTTAAGTTCAATATAGATGCTGCAATATTTACTGATGCTGGCAAGGTTGGAATTGGCATGGTTGTTTGAGGAGACACAGGTGAGTTTGTGAAAAGCCAAATGAAGGTTTTGGAAGGTCTTTTTTATGTGAGAGAAGCGGAAGCACTCGGTTTAAGAGAGGCAATAGCATGGTTTCTATCCATGGAATGCCAACACATTGTTTTTGAAACGGATGCTAGTGTCGTGGTGGAAGCGGTTCGTGCTAATGAGATTGATGACTCCGAGTTTGGGATGATTATTCAAGATTGTAGATTATTGTTCTCTCAGTTTGCAAACTCAACTGTCCATTTTGTTCTTTGCCAAGCTAATGAGGCGGCTCACATACTAGCTAGGAAGTCTTGGTTCTACACTAATCCTTGTATAGTGAACGAGATGCCTTTATGGCTGATTGATGTACTGATGAAAGATATGAATTCAAATGAAGAATATATTTGCTTTTGTCAAAATAAATAAACAAATGGAAAGTCCGGTTGAGACTCTGTTGATTTATCAACATTTGAGAGAGAGAGAGAGAGAGACCCCCGGGAGGGGGGGGATTAAGGGTTAAAGTTGGAACCAGAGTGAATAATTAATTGGAATAACTGATAAAAGTTTTTCAGTAAAAGTATGATGCAAACATAATCCGTCAAGGAAAAGAGTTAATGAGCGTTAAATATGGACGGAAAAATTGTCAAAATTCCATAAAACACAAATGAGTATTGAGCATTGTTACTCAAGGTAAAGGAATTTATAACTCTGGTCTTGCATGGCTTTTACAGGAACACAAACGGTTATTGCCACAAGATGTAAGTGCTTTTTTGAAGATGTTAGCGCAGCAGTGGATGTGAAGTAGTTTGGTTCATTTACCTTATTTGGTTTGGGTAGGGAAGATGATGATCTGAAACAGAGGAATGCAAATGCAATTGCTAGAGTAGATAGTGGCTCCATAACCAACAACCATATTTTTGGAACGTTAGGGGCAGTATCAACAATCAGCTTAGATAAAGCCTTTTTTTTTTTTTGGTTTAAGTTCCCTTCCATTTCACATCTGGCTTTCATCATTCTAATAAAAAGTCAACTAATGGCAGACTAGTATTCTTTTGTAAAGGCCCTGCTAAATTCTAGACTTCCAAATATATAATAAACAAGAAAAGCCAAGTTATTTGTGCTGGGACTAGGAGTTATCAATCTTCAATGAGAAACTAGTTGATTGGTCTTCAAATCTCGACTTTTATTTCCGTGTTGTCTTGAATTTTGTTGGTGTTGTGCCTGCTGCAGCTGAAACAGAGTTTGCATCCGCCTCATTTCTCTTCTCAACATCTCTTGCTCCACTGCCAAAATTTGTTAATACCATATCTTTTAGTTGTTGTACAGCAAAGGGAATCTCAGCCCCCCCCTCCCACCATCATGCTCAACGGTGCCCGGAAAAATGATCACACAAAATACTTCTTTTTCTTTTTTGACTGAATTGACAAGTGCATAGACATCAATAATATAAGTGCAGGTATATTGTTTAAAAAAATATGAAAAAAAAATAATAAATTACAGTGTTTTATGAGGAGCTCCTGCGATAAACTCTCTACGCTTTCCCTCAATGCTTTATTTTCCATGTTCAGTAAAGTATTTTGTTGCTCAAGGAATCCAATCTCAGCTGAGACTTCACATCCTTCAGCCTGCCATGTAAAGAATGGAAAAAAGGATGATAAGTATTTATTTTCACCACTGTTAGCCAAAGTCAGACATGCTAGTTACAAACATACACACACTCATCATATGAACACAATATGATTGCACTTGTTCATCATATCCTTTACCTGTAGAAATTGGACAGTCCTCTCCAGATGATCTATATACTGAAGTTTCCTCACCGTCGATCGATGACCAGTATTCCTGCGTTGCAGTTTCATATATATGTTTGCAAGGATATTTATCACAATTCATAACTGATCAAAATCAGACCACAAATTGAATAGTTTAAGAAGGAAAGCTCTATTTACTAGATAAACATTCTCTTCAACAAACTGGTTTTTTTCTTATTTGGGATAGAATAAGATTAGATTGAAATGATAAATTATCAGAAGAGGATGCTTAAAACTATAGAAAAGGAAAAATAGTTAATGACAAGTTTAAAAGGGGGGAAAAAGTGATATGATCCTTGCCTTGTCCTATGATCAATGTACAAGAGTGACAAGGCTGTCGAAAGGAGTAGTCCAGAAATATGATTAGGATATCGAAAGGAACAGACAATTAATGTGGTTAATTACCCCGGATTGTAGCATGTTATGCAAGGCTATGGGCAGAAATGCTTACTGTTTAGTGCGTTTAGAATCTATTTTAGGTGCAGAAGGCTTGTGAGCTGTGTCATTAGATCCCTCAAGGTTTTGGGGACTAGACTCCTCCCTGATGTGCTCTTCTGCTGAATTAGATATCACCGTTTCTGATTCCTGCAAAGCAGCATTAACCATCAAAAATATAATTTTTTTTTTTCTAGGGAGAAAAAGAAAATTTTAATAAATATTTCCCCACCTCTTTATTTGTTTTTTCCAATGAAGGCATGTTGGTGACAGCAGAGGTAATATATGCATCTTGAAGGTATTTGGATTGGTCCCTTGTGTTGAATTTCTCTAGTGCTTGGCCTAAGTCTGCATACGTGTCACTTGCTGAGCGGTGGTGACCTCTAATTACAGCTGGTGAATCAGAATCATTGAGGAGATCATCAAGCCAACAAGGTTGTTCCTCCAATAGAAAGCTTTCAGATGAACAACGTTGATGGAAAGTAGTGTGATCTGATTCTACTGAGGATGTGGATGAATGCTGGAAGAACAGAGGCAAACAACGTTTCGACCCATTCGTGCTTTCCATTATTCCCCCCCAAATTTGAGCCACCTGCCAAAACAATTGCAAACAATCAGAATTAATTAATGCACAGACTGCATGTTTATATTTTTTACGTACTATTGTCATGTCATGAGGGAGTAATAATAATTTGATATAATCTACCTAGCTCCTAATTAACAATTCATCATCTTTCCGATATTAATCACTACGTTTATATCATCATTGTAATTACATTACATTGAATTAACAGAAAGAGAAGACGAGATTATAATTAATTAAATTAATTACCAATATAATGTACGTAGTAGTGTAGGTGGCAGAGATGGAGGGTTAGGATGAAGGACTTTAAAGCATTCGGTATATTTGTCCACCACCCACAAATCCACACAACCAGACTGAAATATTTGGTGACGGAAATTAAAACCAAAAAAATAAAAAAAAATAAAATTTATACATACATGATATAAAATACAGGAATAAAATGATATTTTCTTTTCAAAAATGATATCATGGACGTGGATGAGAAAAATAAGGTGAGAAAAAGAAGGCAATTCACGTAACATTAACCATGCATATCCGATCCGTTTATTTTGCCTTTTCCTTATTTTGCAACTAATAACTAACTTTATAATAATTGCCCAAAGCAAGCAATTGAATCGGGCGTAGTCCGTAGATAGTTCATTCATTTTGATAGAAAGAAAGACCACCTCTAATCACTCTTCTATGGAGCACAATTGTCAACATTGACAAATCATAAATGGCCCATTGCTACTGGGGCCCACATCCTCACTTCTCATTAATCTATGTGAATAAACTATTTGACTTTGTTACGGAGGTAAAAGTCCCTATAAAAATAGTTTTACATTTCCAATTTTGGTACTTAATTCCGGGGGGCCAAGATAGGGACACTGCTTAATGTATATGTTTCTTTCTTTCTTTTCTTTTTCTTTTTATTTTATAAACAATCCACGATATTATACATATAAGTTTACAACTATTTAGAGTTCCAACAAAACTAGTCTTTAAAGAAAGAAAAAAAAACTTATTTTTAGAAGATAGATAAGCAAATTAGATTAATAATAATAATTAATGAAGTAATTAAAACACTATAAATAAATTTTTATAAAATCCAAAAAGTATAAAGTTTTTTATAAAACTAAAATGTCTAATTCATCGTTCATCTCCATATATATGATATATAGTTGAAATCAAGAATTAATTACAAAAAATTGGGTCAACAAAATTACAAATGAGTTAATCACGCATGCTCAAGATAAAAGATATATATTGACAATGATTCAAATAATTTGTTCACCAAATTAATTATTAGGCAATGCAATATATAATCTTGTATATATAAAAAATATATGCATGGCATGCCAGTATATCAGACCTGAAATGAGAATATCAAATATGAGATGATTGTTGGTGAAATTAACTAAGTAAGCACGATTGAAAAGAAGATGCGTGATAGTACGTAGCAATATTAATATATATAGCAGATGGCCTGCAGGAGGCATTTTATTTAATTGTAAGAGAAGGATAAAGAAGAAAATCCACCAACAAGCTAATTAATGTACAGATGATCCATCCATCAATATGGTAATTATTCATATTTATGTAAATAGTGTAGTTATATAGCCGGCTGCATATTGTAAGGAGAGAAGGATGATCGACGTGGAGGTCGGGGGTGCTGCTGTTTGGGCTCCATGTCATAAAGAACGTACCAGATGTCTGACATCTCTGATTCCTCTATTTGCCAAGAAATTTCTGAGCACATTCTGTCAAATGTCGTTTCTTCCTTAACTGGTCTCTTTCTTTTCTTGCTTCCTAATTAATTATTAATTAAGAGGAGAAAACCATTAAGTATACTTACTTATAAGCCAGACCTATGCATATATATATATATATATATCAATCAAAATTATTAGTAGAAATTAATTAGATAGATACCGTTTGGAACATCAGTTTCACTTGGTGGTGCAGCAGCTGGCTTAGTTCGAACCACCTTGTCCCTAGTGAGGTTGTAGTATCCAACTTTGACTCGCTCTATCAATGTATCTCCTCGGATTTTGCCCTTGCACTTGCCAGATGCGGCCTGCTCATCAAATTAATTAAGCATTACTTGAATATATACATATATATCTCATCTGTTCCAAAAGTTGAACGAAATTTTTTTCAAAAAAGAAAAAAAAAAAAAACTCTTGAGATATGATGAATTGGAAAATCATTATTAATAATATCCTTATAAGTGAGAGGTTGTAGTTTCCAACTTTGTCTGTGTCTCCTCTGACTTTTGTCTGCTTGTCTCCTTTAGCAGCAGGAACCTTGGTCATGCCCATGCCCTTGCCCTTGCCCTTTGTAGGGGGATGGTCAGATGCGGCCTGCTTATCAAATTAATTAAGCAACATGGTTGGTACTTGAATATATACATACATATATATATCTCATCTGTTCCAAGTTGAAGGAAACTAAAAAAACATAAATAAATAAACTCCTGAGATATCATGAATTGGAAAATCATAAATAATATTCTTTTAAGTGAGGTTGTAGTATCAAACTTTGTCTGCTTGGATTTTTGTCTGCATGTCTCCTTTAGCGGCACCAGGGACTTTGGCCTTGCCCTTCGCAGTGGGCTCGCCGTCAGATGCCTCCTTCTGATCGATCAAATTAATTAATACAAATTTATAAATCATCATCATGCATGAGATTCAATATGTACATTACACACACATATATATATATATATATGTATGTATGTATACATGTGTGAGTGTGTGTGTAATGTATATATATCTGGCAGTCCAAATTGAAGGAAATAATTAAAAAAAAAATGGAAAAAGGAAAAAGGAAAATCGTAATATTCAGGAACACACCTTAGTTTTGCTTGCTTTTTTGCCACTTTTCTTACGGTCTGGAACAAGCGCATGCACTACAAAGTCGTACACTTGTTTTAGAGATCTCACCTGTTTGTTTGTTTTTATATGGACGTAGTACTGAAATAAAACAGCAAGTGTATATATATGTGAATTAGTAACATTACAACATGTAATATAAGACAATTATAAAAAATATATATATGTAAACTGCTAATGCTGGTTTAACACTTCCGAAAATGCCAGAGAAGGATCACAGTGACAAAATATTGTAATCGCCATTATAGAGACCGACATGTAGGAATGACTTTGTCATCGTTATATAAAGTACAGTGATTTTTTTAATTCAATTTTATGATGTTTTAACCCAAAATACTGTACAGTTAAGTCTAATATTTTCTAAGCTTAATAAGTAAATTAAGAAGTCAAATACTAATTAATAGGATTACCGGATCTCTTCTGGTACCATTGGTACGTGGAAGAAGTCGAACGTACCAATTCTCCTTCCGCTCGGCATATGACAGTTGAAGTGCTATTGCAGCTGGAACTCTTCTGTCATCATCGGTCATGGCAATCTAATTCCAAAGGAAAACAATTAAACATTTATCAATGAAAATGCTACGTACTCTTGGAAGAAAATTAAATATCAACAATTTGTACAATTTATTGAGTACATATATCTCAAATCCTAAATATATACATATATATAAATTTGTATATAGCATTTTAATAAGAAAAGAAAGCTGCGTGCATCTTAGAATGAAGGTACGTACCTAAGTATATTAATATTGAGACTTGATCAAGTTCATCTTAAAATATTAACTTTGTCGGGATGAGTACGTAGTTTCCTTAATTATATGTCAATTATTCAATAAGGAATTTATAATTTAGCAGTTAGTGAAATTGAGCAAATACTGGCTAAATTAGGACATAAATACAACATGATATTATTTAGTCATTGATAAGGCAACTTAAACTATAAGATCCAAATTAAGGTACAGTTAGGACTTAGAAGAAGCATATAGATAAATTAATGTAATTTGCAGTACTGGTAATACTATATATAAAGGGGTCCGTGGGACAAATTAAAACAATCTGAAAAAACTTGTAGTAAACATATAAAAATTAATAAGGTGTATCATTTCATGGACTATACCTGATCAAGTAAAAGTGATCTATAGCCTTCTGGGGTTATATATGATATGGGCGCAGCGTCAATTGGCGCATCAGATCCACATGACGTCTCAGATTCTGGCACTCCATTATAAGGTACTAAAGGCATGCTTGATCCCTGCTAAATATAATATAAACATATAAGAAAGAAAAACCAAGTTAATTACTAGTTCATCATATCTAAATTTGTTTATGCTTCAATCAAACTGGCTAAATATAATATAAACATATAAGAAAGAAAAACCAAGTTAATTACTAGTTCATCATATCTAAATTTGTTTATGCTTCAATCAAACTGGCCTGTATATGTATCTGTTAGTTATAATATTATAATTAAGCTAATTAATGTACGAAAAAATGTCCAGTATCCAAGTCATTTTTTACATAACTTCATAGGCAATATTAATTAGAGAGTATCAAGAACAAAGAAAAAACCCAAGAAATTAATAGCAGATGTTCAAAATCATTAATTTTCCCTGAGATTGAATATATCTTAAAGCAGAATCATCATATATGTAGGTTTTCTTAGCTATTAATTAAGGGGGATAATTAATAACCACAAGTTCGTACCAAATATATAACCAACAATGTGTTTTAGAGAACTAATCAGAACTAGTTTTCTTCTTTTTAATTTTTCTAATTTTCAGGAACAATCTTCTGTGTCGAACATAGTTGTGTGTAATGTAACACTTATGGCATTAATTAGCTACTGATTCTATCTGCTAGTTGCCATGTAAAACCCTAATCTTGAAAGTGAATATTCACAAAAGAAAGTAATATAATTTTCATATAATTTAAGGAGCTCTTGAAGGGTTTATGATCAGGTTTTAGTGTGCATCACATAAGTAAAAGAGCTAATATGGTCACTCATACCTTAGCTAGACGAGCTATATATAGCCAGTACTAGTCCTTTTACTTTCAATTTTGCTCCGAATTGGCTTCACTCAGCCTTGAACATGGATGTATCTCATGATGTTTCCTCTAATGATAATTAATCTCTTTTATTCAAAAAAAAAATAGTGATTCTATCAAGTATAGTTTCTCACTATATGATGAAATTAAACAAGTACCAAATTTATTTGAAAGCCTAAGAAAGTTAATGACCGAATGCTTCCATATCATTTAATTTAGTGATCATTTAACAGCGCTTTAATTAGCCAGTAACTAGTGATCTTGGTTTAGAGCCATATATACATTCTACTTATAGTCCGTGTTTGCAAATCAATTCTATTTTTAAATGAAAATTGGTCAACCCAATCACATTACACATATTTCATGAGACTCACATGTACTGCACAAATCTCTATCATTCAACCCCACTTATTATCTCTCTTATTTCTCATTAAAACTCATTGAAATGAGCATGCAAACGGGCACATAGATTGTGCAAGGACATGATAGAGAAAATAAAAGAATTAAAAGACAAGGATAGATACGAAATATAATGGCACTATACATGCAAGATAAAAAGGAAAAAAAAAACACGATTGAGGCTCGCAAGAAGGATATTAAAGATTCTAAAGACTAAGTAACAAGGTCCTGGAAGTTTTTGAACTGCATGTAAGTTTTTGAACTACATGTATGAGGCTATATATTTCATCACGGATCAACGTAAGTCCTTAATTTTGCTGAGGAATGAAGAAATTGCCCAACTGTGTTAATTTGTGAGTTCCCTCATCTACAATGGCAGATTTCTAGAATAGTAAGTGTCGTACTAGAGTTGGAATGCTCAGAGTACAAGGGATGGAGACATCACATTGGGAGTCCAAAGAATAGTGTAACAAAATCTCCAAATCTCAACCTTTTAGTTTCCCCATTCTTCCATTCTCACGATGACTCTGGCACAAGGATTGTTCTTGAAAAATTTCAGTCTCATTTTGTGTTGTTTTATGAAAACATTATTGCTTCCCTAGAAAGTTTGGCAAGCTTCAAAATCAGCTCTAATGCTGTTGGCTCGTTCAAGGAATGGCTTTCCATTATGTTTGATTAAACAGAAAAGAAGAATTAGGATTTTTTTTTTAATTAGCTATGATCTGTTGGAGGTTATAGCACAATTGTAAAGAAGTTGTGTGGAACTCTAAAGAGGTTATGGCGAGCAAAACCATTGTTATGCGGAAGAATTTCTCCAGCAATGGCATGAAGCTCAATCTAATGGCAATCAAATGAGGCCCTCAATGCAAGAGGATACCACTTTTTATAAATGGTAGAAACCAAATATTGGAATTCTCAAACTCAATGTAGATGCGGCAATATTCAAAGAACAATGTAGAGTCAGCCTTGGGATGGCTATCAGGGATCACAACTCTTCATTCATTGGTGCTAAGGATCTTAGAAGAAGAATTTCAACTGAAGCTTGTTGAAGCTATGGTGATCATTAGGAATGCGTTAAGTTGGATCAAGAAGCAGAATCTAAATAAGGTCTTAATAGATATGGATGTGCTTAGGGTATTTCTGTCTCTTCAACGTAGATTGGCAGACCTTTCTTACTTTGGTTTAATCATTGAAGATGGCTGTTCATTAGCAAATGAGATTAGTAATGTGGTTTTTCTGTCGATTAGGAAGTTTGTGAACGAGGTTGTTCATAGTCTTGCTAAGGTGGCTTGTTCCATGTTAAGCTCCTTCGATTGGTTTGTGAATCTGCCTATTTTTATTTTAGAACTTCTTCTAATGGATTCGAATCATGAATAAAATTTCTACCCTTTAAAAATAATATGAAAACATTATTGTATTTATGTATTTCTTGCAAGCACTTGGATCACCATTTCGCCATGTTTTGTTTTGTTATTTTTGCTTAATATGACTTTCTTTTGCTAGTATCCTATCATTGAATTCATACTTTGACGTAGCACGCAACAAGTAATTTAAGTGATATACTTGTAATTAAAGAATGCAAAATTGGAATCCATCAATCGAATGAAAGTTTGACATTTTTTTATATAAATTGGATATAGGGGAAGGGAAAATTAATTAGGGACAGGAAGGTATGGTTCGAACTCGAGACCTTTGAGCATCTAACCAACATGACTCAATTCGAACAACGAGTTTCACTAAAAAATTTTAATGCAATAATAAAGTCAGGAAACCCTAAAGAATGTATAGATAGTCTTATAAAAACCCTAGGAGAGGTAAATTAATAAATGAGAAATAAAATTCAGAAAGCAGCAAAAGTGGATATCAGAGGTTTAAACGACTGCGAATAGCTGAAATCCATCATATGTCACTGGTGGAATCCGTCTCACCATTCCGCTTATGTATTCGAATCATGCACCTCAATCAGCAGTTATTGAATGCCAAATTAACTGTTAAATTATGATTTTTCTGCTTTCGGTCAAACTCCTCTTCGATCCACTTGTCCATCTATTCTACACCATATTTCATTTGGCTATATATTACCCCTTGTTTCATCTTCCGGTCACAACTTTACTCCCTATATTAGGAGTCATTGCTTTTCTTGTTTTCAAGAGGAAGCTTTTTAGGTTTAGTTGATTTAATTGGAACGGAATTTGGCTTCAGAGCATATATTCATCATTTGTATCATTTGGCTCTGCAGCGCAACAAATTGAGCTTGGAAATGGTCCATGGTAACATTTGGATCAATGCCGGTATTGGCTGATGATGCACGTGTTGTAGTGTTAAGAACATTTCCTTTTTCTCTTTTTTCCATGAATCTTTCTACCGTGCATTAATTTCTCTGTCATAGGAAACAAATTATTGTTTTTTCTTCGTGTGCCAATTAGTAATGTATATTGTTTCCGAGAGAGAGGGGGAGAGAGAGAGAGAGAGAGAGAGTATTATCGTGTGTATATATCTTGTTGATGACCTAGGTATCCCGTTATCAAAGGTCATCATGAGTAGTTATGGGATCATCGAGCATCTTGGGTAATTTTGGCGAAACACATACACTCTCCCTTTAATCATCAATCTTTGTCCATTAAATTTTTTCTCACCTCTTGATCACCGTGAAGGTTTTCATTAATTGAATTCTTTTCAATTTTATTAGAATGTCATCAAAAGGATTCTAATTAGGGTTAGGGCTTTTTCCCCCTCTCATCCTTTAGACGGGGTCTAATTAACTGAAACAAGAGTTAACTAAAAGTTCATTTAGCACTGAAAATCATAATTAAGATATGGCACCCTGATCGATATATAGCTTTCACCACAATCAGTTGCAGCCTAGCATATCTTGAAACAAAACTGAAATTGCTGATCTAGGTTTGTAAGATTGTCTATAAAACAAATAAAGTCATCAGTTAGGCAAGAAAAGAGCATCCCCTAATTCGGTATGGCCTGACTGAGTTGGACTACTTTTTCTCACAAAGAAAACTGACAGAAAATGATCCGTCCTCAAGTATAGAACCATTTGGCCTAGGGCTGTGCCCAAATTGACAATATAATGATCTGATCTTGAGATTGTCCGTCCACAGTCATTGATGCCATTTGATTTTGAATTAAAGAATCAAGATATGTAGGGAATGAAAAAAAGGTGGGTTTTGACAAGAGGAAGAGCAGATGCAGAAAATTAAAGTCAGTAGAGTAATTACATGTAACAAATGGGTTTAGCACATATATACTTCATGCAATATATTTCCACCTTCCAGGCCATACAACACCAACCTGTGTGTTTTTTATGTTGGGCAGACCTGCCAAGTGTCCATTGTTCCCAAAATTAGTGCCAGCTCCCCCAACTATAAAGGATTCTTTGATTTGTCAAATTATGATGCCTTGGCATTCAATAAGTAAAACCCCCAATTTGGATTATATAGTCAATGTAGCTTACCAATTTATTTTGGAGTTTTAAAACAGTACTTTTGCCATGTAAAAAGGATATTTTTTAATCTCTTTTACAAATTACAAAGCATGATATGTATTTAATTTCTTATATAATTTTTTTCTAACGTTTTTGGAGCCTTTTTGAACTGCATTTTAAATATTGAATCCTATACTAATTATTAAAATCTTTTGATTGAAAATTATGTGATAAAACGTTTTGCTGATAGTTATATATTTTTTATATATTTCTAAATGAAAAAAAAAATGGTAATCAATGAATAACTTATAATGTACAATAAAAAGAATGATCAGTGTAACCCCTAGGGTTTCCAATTTAGAAAAAATATTATGTATGACTGGCTGTTTAAAGCAAACAAAAGCATTAAATATATCATTAAATAAAAGGAGAAATAATAATTATAAGCAAATTAATTAATAATTAAATTCATGAAATGAACAATAACAGAAATAAAATCTGAACAAACTAAACATTAAATTTGTTTATAAGTCAAGTAATTAACATTAAATTATTCTCACCAAATTAAAGGAGAGATATCCACATTAATTAATTAAAAAGAATAAATGCTTTTTTCCATTTCCGCTCCCCTATATGATATAATAATATTAACCGTAACAGTAATAGTAAATGCTAGTAAATTATATAGAACATACTGATATTTGGAGGAGGACAAGATAATTAAAATTACATGATAATTATTGTTTCTTTAGGACGGAGTTGCTTCTGCGGAATTTTGAGATAAATATATGTTTAAACGACTGTAGGTGACCTAACTAATTGATTTCATTTAATTTGAACATCAGTAGCCAATTTTTATTTTCAAGAAAGCATCAGTAATCAGTGAATAAGTATATAAAAATAACAACACTTACAATTATCTTAGGATGTATAATATCCACCACTGGATGGAGCGGCCAAGGTGCCACACAAGGTTGCTCAGCAAAGCGGTATAAACTTACCTCTTTCTGTTGCAAAGAAACATTTATATAAATGTGTTAGAGGCATCTCTCTCTCTCTCTAAACATTTTATCTAATTATTCCGCGATATATTCTATAAATTGAACATATGATTAAGTTAAAACCTCGAAAAATCAAGTGACCCCCTTAGACAAATCAATGTTCAACTTAAAAATTACATAGAAGGAATTAAAAAGGAAACAGAAAAAAATGATCTAACAAGCACTAGGATTTTCTTTTATTTTTTAACGGGTCTAGTTAAGAGGTACGAAGGCTCATTTTTTTTCACTCAATATGATAATCAAGAAATAGCACCCCACGTATATATTGCTTTCACCGCCTCAGGCTGCAACCTGTTAACAATTAGAATAAATGCATGTCTAAAAAAACTTAACAAGAATTGAAGATGTGTATCTACATGAGTAGATCTAGAAAACAAATTTAAAAATAAACTATATTCGTCACGAGTTAAGCAAGAAGCAAATGTATACATGTAGCATTAGCACATGAATTTGTTTCTAATTAACCTGGACGATTTTTCTCACAACAGAAGCTGACAGCAAATGATCCCTCCTCAAGTAGAGAAATGCTTGGCCCAGGGCTGCTCCGGCCGGATTGACAACCACCATCTGATGATCTTGGGATTGTCCGTCATCAAGAGTAGTTGGTGGTGGTGCCATTTGATTTTGATTTGAAGAATTAAGATAGAGAATGGGAATGAGAAAAGAAAGGTGGGTTTTGATGAGAGGAGATGCACAAAATTTAAAGTGAATAAAGACGGAGAAAACAAGTGATGTGATGAATGTCACGAAACGAAAGGTTGTGCCACCTTTCAGACAATACGAAATCAACATGTCTCCTTTTTGTTGGTCAGAGCTGCTCAGTTACACAATAGGATACTTTGTTTGGGAAATTACTGCCAGGTCCCCCCAACTATGAAGGATTCTTCGGTTTGTCACCCAATTAATTTATATCACCATTATAGTCATCATTGTTACCGATTTTATATTTTGGAGGTTATAATAATAATAGTAAGTGGGATTTTAATTTCTGAATGTGATTACGTGAATAATAATAAAAATTTGAAAACAATACAATTAATCCTTGCACATATATGATATATACATATTTGGACGAGCTAGCTAGATCGATCTTTAATTAATTACTACTCCTTAATAACATAATTAATTAAAGGAACCCCAACAAGTCAATAATTACATCAATTCAACAATGCTTTTCTAATAATATTATTATAAGGAAAGGAATGTATTAGGGGAGCGGAATCGAATTACAAGGATTTGAGAAACCCGTAATTAAGATGTCATCAGACCACATAAGTCTTATCACCAATTCGACAATGTTGAAATAAATGATTATAAGCAAATACTAATTAATAATAATCAAATTAATTTAAATTTAAATGACAAGAACAATAATTTTATTATACTAAAAAAATGTGAAAAAAAAAAGAACGCTAAACATTATTTTTTTCCGAGGGAGTCAACAATATAAACGTGCACCAAATTGATTATTAACGGCGTGAATGTAATGTAATCCACATTAATTATTTATAATTAATGAAAAAGGAAAATATAATTGTAAATGCTTTTTTCCATCTCCCCTCCTTTTTTCCCTACTTCCTCCGTCCTACAAAGATATAGTTCAATATACCCCTTTTTTGAGTCCCAAAAAGATACTATACTGAACATATATTTAATTTTTCATTTTTATATATGCCCCTAATTAAATGTATCTTGTTATTACTATATATCGACTGCATATGCATTGGAATTACTTTCAAACAATTAATTAGATTAGACAAGGGTATATATAGAAAGATATGGGTAAATTTTAATGTTCAACTATATTAACTATCATTTTTTAATATGTGTAAAATTAACTACGGGATTATATTTGTGGAAACGGGGGAGTATAATAATAAATGCTTGCTAAGTGGAAAATACTGCTACCTCCATTCCACCAAAAAAAAAAATTGAAAATCAATGGCAAACACTGAAAAATTCATCTCGATTTACGACCGTACGTGAAAACGCCCAACAAGTGAAAACTAAATGAGCTGAGATACTCGAAATATAATTTATTTCCACACCTCTTAATTCTGCGTGAGTGTGGAAGAATTGGTGCATTTTGAAGGCCATGAAATACTGCATGATATGAAGAAGTTACAGAAACAAGGTTTACATATGTGCACCACACATGTTTATAATTTCATTTAAATTGTTCTGTTATAGTATATTTTAAATATTGGGTATAGAAGTAAATTTATCGTGATACAGATGTCAAATTTCATTTTTATATGTGGTGGGGCAATGATGGGAATATAATTGCCTTAAAATTACTGCACTTGTCTTAATTTATGTGAAAATGGAAATGAGAATATTTGTGGGGATTGGAGCTTATTCAAAGAGGGATTAGATATTGGAGAGTCGGGGATGCGAAGCGCATTAATATATACTCTGATCCCTGGGTTCCGAGGCCCGTGACTTTTAAACCGATCTCGTTGCCTAGCCACAAGTGTGCATGCAAAAGGACAGTGTGATTTAATGCGGAGGACAGCCGTCGGTGGAGAGTGGAGCTGGTCAGGACGAGATGACATGGCAGTGGCACTAGACGAAGTCGGGAAAATACTCGGTAAGGATGGCTGCAGTCGAGTTGTAGCTCGATAGGGATATCGTTGTGGAAATTAGATATTCCCCCTAAAGTCCAAATCTTCATTTGTCGCTTGCTACTACATGATGCTAATTGCTATTCCTTTTGCGAAAACCTGGCGGAACATCATATTGGACAGGGGTTACGGTGTTTGAAGTGCGGTGGAAGGTATCGCTTTTGGGTGAAGAAGATGTGGAAACGGCTGAGGGTGTGGGAGTCCGTAGTTTACATACTAGGCAGGATAAGGTTTTACAGAGGCCAATTTTGCACTTCTTTATTAATGCTTCTTTGGGCGATCTGGATGTACGGAACACAATGGTACCTATCATCATGGGGTTACTTGAGATGGGAGTATTTGAAAACTTTCCTCTCTCTGTTTGCTGTCGAGTGGCATGATAGAGAGGAGAAGATGGTGTTGGCTCGACTTCTTATTTTATATTGTTTTTTATTTTTTATTTAAATAATTATTAGTATAATGATAATTTTAATAGATATTAATAGTGAAAATTAAAACGTTAGATGCGGAAAGTATTAATGAGGATATAATACGACAAAAAATAGAAAGCTAGTGCTCCTATGTGCCCAAAAAATGATGAGGACAAGATTGTATAAAAATTCAAAGATTGGGGACCTATAGTGGAAATAAAGAATAAATGGTATAATAATCATTTTGATAGTGGGTTAATAGTGAAAATTGAAAGGTTGGGGATATAATACGATAATAAATGAAATGTTGGGATTGAACTCTCCTATTCATTGCCTTGCGATAGCGTCTGGTTCCACGCCATACTCTATAGAATGGTTAGGTAATCGTCGAGTATTGTTTCTGATGTATTGCTTCTTGATACCATTAATGAATAAGAATTTTTTCCGCAACAAAATTTAAAAAAAAAATCAAATCAATTTATTTGATTAATTAATAATGGCGGATTCTTTACACCAATTAATATAACTAGTTATTTAAACGTGCAAATGTATGTTGTATGACACAAAAAATATGTATGGCAGTAAAAATGTGTTCATAAACTCTTCTTAGTAGTAGTTGTTTGTATCATTAATCACTTCCTCATACTCACGGAATTATTTTAGTGGAGACGTGTAATGACAATTGCTATTTGTTAATTTTGAAATATACAATTTACCACAGTAATAGAGATTAAAAATAACAATAAAATAACTTGCTAAGATATGATATATTTTTATTAGTCTAAAAAAAAAAAGAAAAAAAAAAGAACATGGGGATGTATTTTTATTATAAACATACATGCTACATAAAAGTTACTACAATAAAATAACATGCTAAAATATGATATATCTTTATTATTGACCTAAAAAAAAGTAAAAAAAGCAAAAAGAAAAAAAAATCATGAGCCAAGACTCACATGGTCTGATGGCATTTGAGTATGTTTCCCTCACCTTAATCAAGGTTCAATTCTTGCCCTTTACAGTTTTTTTCTCATAATAAAAAATATCTTTTTTGGATTATTATTACTAGTTTTACACATGTGCGTTGCATGAGATAAAAAATAGAAAGATACCTACTAAAAATAATGTAAACTATTATCGTAAAAATCCATCCATAGGATTAATCAATAATCCATCCAGTTGTATAAATATAAATAATTATTACCATCTTTTCGAAAAACATAAATAATTATAAATAGCTACACTCTATAAGATATTATTATAGCTTGACAATTGCATAGATACATACGAACCATTAAATAAAAAAATCCAGCAATAACGAAATAACATTTGAAAAAATGATTAACAAATAAATACATGGAAAGAATTTAATCCATAGTAAATGAAGAAAAGCAGTAAACATATCAAGTAGAAGTTTTTTCAGATATACAGACCAGCGTATAACATATTAAAAGAACAATTAAATAAGTTAATAAACACAAATGAAAATAATTTATTTTAAATATAAAAAGGAAAGTGGTAACTGTAACATACAATATTAAAAGGACGATAAATAATATAAGAAAGACTGTAACAATCAAAAAAATATTTTCCATACCTTTATGACATATTGAATTCTAAATTGTCTCATCATGTCAGCAAACTTTACAATTACTCCTTTATTTCAACTCATAATAAAAAAAATCATGTACTCCTGAATTAAGTAATTAATTTTAGCTAAAAAATTAAGTAATTCATAATAATTAAAAATTTAATATCAATTCATAACTTCGTTGAGTTCAACAAAACATGTAAATATATAGTAAAAGTCTTCCTTTAAAGTTATATTACATAAAAATTAATAAAATAAGTATAATGTCTTCCAAAGTTATCAAAGCAAACATAATAAAATAATAATACTCTATAAAACAATAGCAAAGTCAATTAAAGTTCTCGACGATATAGAAAAATGAAATAGCATACCTTGCTTTTGAAAAGTTTCTCTTGTGTTCCATATATAAGTTTTCCTGTCTCACTATCATTTACCTAAAGAAATATGAGGAAACTAATAAAATATATAGATTAATAATAAATAAATAAATTATTTATTATAATATTGATTCAAATAACAATTAAAATACAAAAACACCACATACAAGTTTATATAGATAACAAACGACACGCGAAAACCATTAGTTCAGGCAAAAATGTTAGAATTTTATAAAAATTGAATTTAAATCTCATCTCATACATATATTATCTATATCTTATCCCATAATAAATCGGAAAAAACATGGAATCATACCAAATATAACAGTGTAAGAGAGTAAATTGACCAATAATGAAAGAAAAAAATCGACTTAAAGCTATAATTAGGGCTTTCATACATGGAAGGATAAAATTAGGTGAAAAACGACCGAAAATTTAAATCAAACGAATATTGATAAAGTTTAACATAAAATTAAAATCACTAGAAAAATTATACACAAATATGGAAATTTAACTTAGATACAAAATTCTACGGAGACGTGAAAAACTAACATTCTTAATGTGATAAAATTTCATCGAGTGCTGAAAAAATAGTTATGTGATAATTATCTAATGAATTTGTGCCAAATAAGAATACCACCTTTCGTGTCAAATTTTCACATCTCCATAGAATTGCTCTATGATATAACATTAGTCGAAATTATAGAAATTCAAAAATTAAAAAAATAAAATAAAATAACATAAGATCAGGCCCACAAATCTGCAACTCTTCCATTACTACACCCCAACACTGAAGAATTTAGAATACGCTTCAGAAGATATGGCTCACCAAATTCAACTAGGAAAATATTTAGGAGAGAAAATTTAATATAAATATGAACAAATATATGTGAATCACAGGACCCAAAAAGGAAATGCTCGTAAGGTTTAAAAAAAAAAAGAATAAAAAAGCACAGCCTAATTAAAAGCACATATGTTAAAAAAAAAAAAAGAATAGTTAGATATGGAAATGAGGACACCAAATAGGAAATATGCGTAAGGTCAAGAAACATAACTAAAAAAGCTAGCCTAATAATCGCATTAGTTAAAAAATGCATCATAAAAAAGCGTGACCTATTTAAGGAAAAAAAATAAAATAAATAATTCAATAAATAATAATCTTAAAAAACCAGAATGTTTACGCTGCCAGATGAGTTATGCTGCTAACTTTTTGGAGAGAATCCAAAACCAGTAACTATCCTTTCTTTATATATATTAAGATTGAGATATACTTAGAATAAGAATGCTATTACTTATGGAAATTTAAAATTATTATTCGATTGAATATTTATCTTTACTTATTATATTTAAGCTAACATAACATTATTTTATAAAATAAATAATAAATATATAAGTTTATAATCATTAGGAAAGTCTTAAAATTGTTTTCTAAATCAAATAAATTCATTTGTGAGATCACAAAAGTTTCATAAGAATGCCATGAGTAACACTAATAAATTTTATTAAATTGTTGAAAACCCCAAATAATTAATGAAAGACGATTTTAAATAATTTAAAGTATTTAATTATTTCTAAAAAAGTTGATTATCTGATAAAATATACAACTGAAAATTATAAATATATCTTTAAATTAATTTGAATGAAAATATTATGAGAATCGAATGATACTTTAATAATTTTATATACCAAATGATGATAGTGATACTTAATCTGCAATAATTATAAAAGTTAATAATAATCTTAGGCGAATTATATCTAATAAACTAAAAAAAGAGCATGTAAATCTTTTTTTTTTTTTTTTGAAATTAGAAGATTTGTACACACTTTGAACTTTTCCTTTTACCAAAATTACAGGGATAAAGGTTTGCCGAAAAAACTACAGGGACAAAGTATATTAAAATTCATGCAAATATTTTTGTTAATATAAAAACATATTTTAAACTAAAACTAAATGAAATAAATTTTTCCTTTAAGTTCAAATAAAATAATTATAATAAAATTAAGCTTTGTAAGCGAATTAAATTTATTTAATGAAAAAATTTATTAATTCAATAAAAATAAAAAAACACTCATAAGTAATTATTACTTAATAAATACTATTTATTACATAATTAGTAATACACAAAATACTAATTAATGACATATTTATATGAATTAAACACTAATCAATTGTAAAATTAAAAGGATACTACTGACATTAATAAAAAAATATTAAGAATAAAAGGGGAAAGTGAATGTTTTACTCTCATTCACTCTTTTATATAATAATGATTTGCCATAAATAACATTTGCAATATATTTTCTTTTCACATTACACGGGAATTGTAAGGGAAGGGAATCGAACCATTGACTAAGGATGTAAGGAACCAATACGAATGCCATTAAATTATAAAGGTTCGCATCATTTGCAATATATGTTGGAGCACGACATATATCTTCTAGTAGTAGTAATAATAATAATAATAATAATAATAATAATAATAATAATAATTAATTGAGGCTGAGGAGGAGGACCATATCTGGCCTTGCCATGATAATAATAATTAATAATTAATTGAGGCTGAGGACGAGGACCATGTCTGGCCTTGCCAGGAATCAGATCAATATATATAGTTTCCCTATTGGTCAAATACGTTCATCCTTAAAAAGCAACTTAACATGCAAGCTTTTTATTTCTCATTGTTAGTCGCGAATTATAGTATTTTGATGCAAACGATGAAAATTCAAGCATAATTAAGGAATGAACACCACTACTATTCATGGCCACAACCATAATGGCAGAGTCAAGGGTTATTGGAGGAGTGGGTCAAAAGAGGGAGACGTATTGTAAACACAGTTTAATTATTCTGTATATATAATTCTTTTGGTCTTTTTTTGGGGAATTAGACTAAGCACTTCAAATTATTTTTTCTTTTGAAAATTACGGGCATCTTAATTATCAATGCTAAATGCAGTAAGAATACGGTGGTTCCTCTTCTTTGATTTGGCATAAATCATAATTATATACATCTTGTTTGTTCTCGGTGGTGATTCTTTCTTTTGCAAGGGCCACGATGCTATAAATTATTATAAACTAGATTTCCACCCGTGTGTTGCATAAATAGAGTTCTAAAGAAATTTTATACATAAAATATAACATAATTATGCTTGTCAAGCTTAATGTTATAAAAAAACTGAAAAACACAACCTGTATGAAATTAATGTGCATCGTATATTTACAAGTAGTATACAATCAATTCTTTATTTTGTTGACATAGTTTTAAATTCTTGTTATTATTCCATCGATATCTCGATGAATCAATAATTTTTTTATTAATTCTTATTTTTTATTTCCTTTAAATACAATAAAACTCGATAGCATAATTCTATATTTAGTTTCACACCTATGTATTTACAGACATACTATATATGCTTCACAACCGTGTGTTTTATGGACATGTTATAGTAACAAAATAAAATACAATATAGTAGAAGAACATAAAATTATGAAATTATACAATCGAACAAAGTAAAATTGAAATTCATTAGGCAAATATAAGATATATCTAACTAAAATATAATAATTTAAAAAAATGTTAAATTAAATGATTAAAAGAAAAAATATAATAATAATAATCATCTTGAAATCTCGACTGATATATTATATATTTTCATATAATAAAAATCTATTAGGCAAATATAAGATATATATAACCAAAATATAATATGTAGATAGAGTTTCAAAATAAAAATATTAAATTAAATGGTTAAAGGAAAAGTATAATAATTGAACCAATAATATTTTTTATTAATTCCTATTTTTTATTTCCTTTATAGATAATAAAATCCGATAGTATAATGACATCATCAATTTGTTTTTTAAAGGAGACAGACAATGAGCGGAAAAATCATTTTTAATTAAGCTCACAATTAAATTGAGCTAGGCAAACTGTTGATTAATATATATATATATATAACACTAAAATTTATATTTATTTAATTTCATCTTATTTTATACAAATAAAGAAATTGTGAAAGTCAAGTTTATGTAACTATTTGATAAAAAAGGTCACACATTGAAAATTGAAAAGTCACATTTATGCCACTTATATAGTAATTGATAATTAAAAAATAACACTAAATTACAAGTTACATATAGAAAAAATTGTAAAGTCACATCTATGTAATTATTATTTAGTAAAAAAGTCATATATTAATCAATATGCAACTTTTTAAAACAAAAAGTTACACAACATGCGATGTTTATGTAAAATGTAAGATTTTAATTTCTATGTGAATTTTTAATTGAAAAATTTACATTTACTGTGACTTTTTATAACTGATTATAAGTTATATATGAAGTAAATGTGAAATAATCATTATGCAACTTTTTAAAACAAAAAATTACATGGCATGTGATTTTTGTATAATATAGAATTTTAATTTATATGTGACTTTTTAATGAAAAAGTTATATGTAATGTGACTTTTTAAACCCGACTCGAAGTCACGTATGGTGTAAACGCCAAATGATCATTATGTGACTTTTTAAAACAAACAGTTACAAGACATGAGATTTGTCCTTAAATCTGTGATTTTAGTCTATATGTAACTTTTTAATTGAAAATGTTCACAGGAAACGGGATTTTTTACATCTGTCTTTAAGTCACGTATATAATAAATGTCAAACAATCATTATGAGACTTTTTAAAACAAAATGTCACATACTACCTGATTTTTGTGTAGATTTATGATTTTAATCTATAGTCGACTTTTTAATTGAAAAGTTATATAGAACGTTATTTCTAAAATCAACTCTAAGTTAGTTTGTGGCATATAGTAAATAATCGTTATACGATTTTTTAAAACAAAAAGTTACAACACCTAATTTTTTGTACAAATCTATAGTTTCAATTTATATGTGACTCTGTAATTGAAAAAATTACAGAGAATGTGCTTTTTTACAATTTGCTATTAGTTAAGTGTGTAGTAATTATTAAATAATCATTATTCGACTTTATTTAAGTTTTAGTTAAAAAAATTGTGGAAATTTATGGATAATTATTTTCTTAAAAAAAAGAAAAGAAATACTTATAAAATAGGCCACATGTGCCGCATGACTCAGGAAAAGATAAGGATATGTGTTGCAACTTGCAATACATTATCCCGCATTTCGTACCATTATGGCCGTATCTTAATGAATTTTGCCTTAAATTTACAAGGTGAATTTCTTTTGATCGTCATTTTCAAATTCAAATGTAAGGTATTTTTCTAAACAGCCCTTCTTTTTTTACAAGCTAATTTTTTTTTTTTTCCAATTTAAGGGGCCTAGGCCCACCATGGCCCCAGTAGCTACGCTATTGCACAGATACTAAAATCTTATTTATTTATATAAGAGTGATGTTATTATCCGTCTTTAGTCTAGTTGGCATCACTAAATTAGAAGATGAGTTGATATGTATAAATCCAAAAGGTCTTCATTTATTTAATGGTCAGTAAAGAAATAACTAGACCGGAATGACATTTTTTTCTCTCTCTAGGTAGAGAGCTAGGGGTTTTTCTCCTCTACGTAAGAGCCTTGCTATTTCGTTGCTGAGTGTTACTGTGTACATCAGGAGATTGTGTTTTTGTTTCTAGAACATAGAGTCTGACTTTGCAAATCTCAACATCTCTGTAGAAGAGGAGGAAGAAATAGTTTTAGAAGGGGTCTCTCGGGCGGAGGCTACTGCTGGAGTCAATCTTTGTTTACTGGGGAGGTTGCTTACGGACAGAGCAGTGCATCTAAACTCTATGAAAAACAGACTGGCTAATTTGTAGCACTCGGGATGAGGGATGAGCGTCCAGGAAATCAGGGATCAGCTCTATCTGTTCTAATTCAACCATGAATTTGATCTGAAGAGAGTTTTCGAAGGCGGACCGTGGATATATGACAATCATTTGCTGATCTTACATCGACTTCGTGTAGGAGAAATCCCATCTCAAGTTCTATTATTTTTTGTTAATTACTGGGTGCAAATTTACAACATGTCGGTAGGCTTCATGCTGGAGTCAGTGGGGAAACAGTTGGGAAATTTCATTGGCTTGTTTGTGGAGTATGATTTGAATAATAACGTGGGTGTGTGGAGGGAGTACGTGTGGGTTAAAGTTCAGATTGATGTTTGTATCCTGCTGAAACGATGCAAGAGAATTAAGAGTTCAGAGGGGGTGTGGTAGATGGTACACTTCAAATACGAAAAACTTAGTAGTTTCTGTTATGTACGTGGTCTTCTCGGTCATTCTAATCGGTTTTGTGAGGTGAACTTTACAACACCTACGGAGGACCGTACAAAAGATTGGGGTTAGTGGTAATAGACTCCTACTTGTCGGGTGGAAGAGATCTCCAGCGAGTGGTGGTTTCGCAACGAAAGAGCAAATTTGGTGGGAGCTAATTATAGAAGGGCGACATCATTGGATATAGAGGGGAAATTTGGGGCCGGCGAATCTTTCCATATGGCAAAGGGCAAATCATCAGAGATTTCATTAGCTAATAGAGGAAGAAAGTTCGATCTTAATTGCGTGGGATCCTCGGCTGAAGTTAGGGTCAATTACAATATGGACAAGGGGTTCGCTTTGGGCTAGGATAAGAGTTTGGATCAACCTAAAGATGGGCCAGAAGAGGTTGGTGAAAAGAAGAGAAGGCTTGGGCTGGACTTATATAAGGGTAAAGACCAGTTAATCATTGTGGACTCGGCACTTCAATTGGAAGGGCAAAAAAACTTGGATTCGGCAGGTTCGAGTTTCCAGGCCAGCCGAGACTAGTAAAGCTCCTAAGTTGGAACTGCTGGGGACTTGGCAACCCCGTGCAGTGGTTGTTCTTTGCGAGCTTGTCTCATCTAGTCAGCCTGATGTTATTTTTCGTTTATAAACTTTAGTTTTTGCAAATAGTATAGAAGCAATTCATGGGAAAATTAAATTTGAAGGAGCTTTATCTGTAGACCGTGATATTCGGAGTGGAGGTTTGGCAGTCTTTTGGAAAAATAATGAAGAATGTTCTATTTCGTATCACTCGTCTAATCACATTGATCTTATTATCTCGGATAGAACTAACAGAAGTTGGCATTTAACGGGTTTTTATGGCTTTTCTGAGCATTCTAGACGTCGCAATTCTTGGGAGTTACTTCGTCACCTTCATGGGATTTCGTCCCTGCCGTGGTGTTGGATTGGGGATTTTAATGATCTCCTCTACTCATCGGATAAACTTGGCGATAGGGATCATTCAATTATCTTATTCGGGGGTTTTTAGAGTTCGGTAGATCGGATTGTGGCCTTTTAGATTTACCATTGATTGGGCATCAGTATACTTGGGAGAGAGGTTGGGGCAAGTCCCATTGCGTGCAAGAAAGATTGGATAAGGCTTTTGCGTCCTCATCATGGTTGAGTCAGTTTTAAGTAGTGATTTTGTGTAATCTTGTGGCCCCAGTGTCGGACCACTCACCTTTGCTACTAGTTACTGCAAAGTGGCAGCTAGGGCTGTGCAAACGGGTTTCGGTCCCGGGTTTTTGAAGGACCAAGACCGGACCAAACATCTTGAGTTCGGTCCCTGTCTCGGTCCTAAAAATAGCACGCCCAAATGGTTTCGGTCCCGGTTCGGGCTCAGGTAATGAATTCGGTTTTTTCCGGGCTTGTGAAAAAAATTTTCTATAGACTTAGTAACGTAAAAATACATATAAACAAAGTTTAGAATAAACAAATAGAAGAGCTTTATACGCAACAAAAGTATTAACATGCCTCTATAAGGTAGAAGCACTAGACTTATTTGTATTTCTCATTTTTTTTTATTTTAACAAATCTAAAATTATTAAATATTTGAAGTATATATCCTAAATTGGAAAATAAATGTAAAAATCATAAATATTATATATACTTTAAAATTTTAATAATTTTACAATACAATTTTAATATTTTCAAAAGGTAAAAGATAGATAATTCCTACTTTATTATACATTTATAGGGATTAAATATTACAAAAATGATGTAATTGTCAGAAATAAATAACACTTACAACTTAAAATAAAAGCAAGAAAATCAATTTCACACTTTTTACCAATAAGAAAACCACTTAAATAAATAAAAAGATGCAAAAGCACATATTCTCCACGTCTATATATAAATATATTTATATATATTATATAATAATAGCATGTAACTTAAATAGAGTCAATAAACATATTCTAAATCCTAACAATTTTCTTTAACAAAATCATTTTTGCAAATTCTAGTAACATTATATATTAATCCAATTATTCTTGACTATTGCTTAAAAAATAATATAATAATGATGATCTTTAAAAAAATTTATTGGCCAAAAAATTTCAACTTGAAAAAGAAATTTAGTGGTATTGCTTTTAACTTTTTAATTGTCCCACATTGAAAGTTATGCAAAAAAGCAATATGATTGGAGCTTATAAATAAGATGGGCATTTGTGTAAGTGACTATGTAAATGAAATTTTGTGGACTTTGAGGCAAATTAATAATTGTCTTGGATCTTTATATTTAGTTTAAAGTTTAAATGATTGTCCCACATTAAAAGTTTTGTAAAATGTCAAATAATCGGGGCTTATAAATAAGATGGGCCTTTTGTGCAAGTGACTATGTAAAGGAAATAGTTCTGATTCTTGCCTCTTGAATATTATGAAAAGTGAAAATTGAGTTTCAATTTACATATTTAAAAAAAAAGTCAACCGGTCTTTGACCGGGTTTCCGGGTTTTCAAAAAAAACCAGGACCAGACCGGACTGGTCATTTTGGCCACAAAGCCCGGATCGGGACTGTCCCGTTCGGTTCGGTTTCTGTCCGGTTCACCCGATCCCGGATTTTTTGCACACCCCTAACGGTAGCAACTCTTTCTACAGAAAAAGACTCGGTTGAAAATATGTGGATTAAAGAGCCGGGTTTTGATGATAAGCTTCGGAGCATTCTTGATCGAATGGCTGATATAGACATGCAAAATATATTAGCAGTTATATTGAAGGAGTTAGGTGATTTAGGTAGCATGAGACAACAGGATGTAAAGAAGAAAGCTGGCCGACTCACTAAGGATATTGAAAGGCTCCGCAGTGATTTTGATGGAAGGCAGGCTGAGGAATATCGGCATATCGTGCTAAGAGGATGGAGTTGGGAAATATAATCCTCAAAGAAGAAGAATATTAGAAAGAAAGGGCTAAAGTTCTTTGGCTTCGGGAATGGCAATACTAATACAAAGTATTTCCATACCAAGGCTACTGAGAGGATGAGACGGAATCGGATTTAAAGGCTTAATGATGAGGCGGGTACTGCGATGGAAGATGATGAGGGAATTCAAAAGAGATCGGAAGGAATACTTTGAGGATTTATTTGAAGAAGCTAATAGTCAACCAGAGTGTGTCCTAAATTGCGTTCACATATGGGTGTTAGTTGAAGACAATGGCTTGGTTTCAGTCCCATTCACTAAGGAGGAATTTCAGCGAGCTATATTCCAAATGCACTTGAATAAATCCCACGGTCCGGATGAGATTAATGCAGCCTTTTACCTGAAGGCATGGCCGATTATCGGAGATCGTATTGCTCATCAGTGTTCTCAATGGTTGGATAGTAAATCTTTTCCTATGTCAATCAATTATATAAATATTGTGTTGATTCCAAAGGGAGAGAACCCAGATTCCATGAAAGACTTTTGGCTAATTTCCTTCTGCAATGTCTTATACAAAATTATGTCAAAGGTTTTAGCTAACTAATTAAAGATTGGTGGCTTCTGAGATCATGCATCATTTGAAGAAGAAGAAAATCAGGAGACGGGGAGTTGTGGCTACAAAGATTGATACTACTAAGGCGTATGACCGAGTTAGTTGGGAATTCTTAAATAAGATTATGATTCTTATGAGCTTAACACAAAGCTGGGTTGATATTATCATGTTATGTGTTTCCTCGGTTCGATATCCGGTTTTAGTTAATGGGCAAGAAATGGAGCCGATTGTACCAAGACGGGGTTTAACGCAGGAGGATCCATTGTCACTGTACCTTTTTCTCTTGTGTACCAAGGTATTATTGGCACTTCTCCAAGACTCTGAGGCAAATGGCAAATTACATAGGTGTAGAGTGGCCCGGTCAACTCTTAGTGTTTCTCACTTTTTATTTATTTAGTGTTTCTCACTTTTTATGTGTTTCCTCGGTTCGATATCCGGTTTTAGTTAATGGGCAAGAAATGGAGCCGATTGTACCAAGACGGGGTTTAACGCAGGAGGATCCATTGTCACTGTACCTTTTTCTCTTGTGTACCAAGGTATTATTGGCACTTCTCCAAGACTCTGAGGCAAATGGCAAATTACATAGGTGTAGAGTGGCCCGGTCAACTCTTAGTGTTTCTCACTTTTTATTTATTTAGTGTTTCTCACTTTTTATGTGTTTCCTCGGTTCGATATCCGGTTTTAGTTAATGGGCAAGAAATGGAGCCGATTGTACCAAGACGGGGTTTAACGCAGGAGGATCCATTGTCACTGTACCTTTTTCTCTTGTGTACCAAGGTATTATTGGCACTTCTCCAAGACTCTGAGGCAAATGGCAAATTACATAGGTGTAGAGTGGCCCGGTCAACTCTTAGTGTTTCTCACTTTTTATTTATTTAGTGTTTCTCACTTTTTATGTGTTTCCTCGGTTCGATATCCGGTTTTAGTTAATGGGCAAGAAATGGAGCCGATTGTACCAAGACGGGGTTTAACGCAGGAGGATCCATTGTCACTGTACCTTTTTCTCTTGTGTACCAAGGTATTATTGGCACTTCTCCAAGACTCCGAGGCAAATGGCAAATTACATAGGTGTAGAGTGGCCAGGTCAACTCTTAGTGTTTCTCACTTTTTATTTATTGACGATAGTTTCTTCTTTTTTCGAGCAACCAAAGAAGACGCTGTTGAGATGAAGAGAATTCTCTGTATGTATTAAGAAACTTCGGGCCAGGCAATTAACTATGAAAAATCGGGTGTTACTTGAAGTCTAAATGTCCAGTAGGTAGTTAAAGGAAGAATCATGGTAGTGCTTGGTATTGGAGATCATTGAAGTCCGGGTAAGTATTTGGGATTGCCCTCACTGGTGGGGAGAAAAAAGAAGGAAGTTTTTGTATATTTGAGGGATAAGATTTGGAGGAAAACAGAAGGATAGAGCTCTAAGATGTTGTCTAAAGCCGGGAAAACGACATTGGTGAAATCTATGGCACAAGCGATCCCTTCATATTACATGTCACTTTTCCTACTGCCATCATCTTTATGTGAGGAGCTTCAAGGACTCATGAATTCATATTGGTGGAGAAAGCGCTAGGATAAAAAGCGGAGTCTCTATTGGCTTCAGTGGGATAAATTATATGAACGGCGAAAGTATGGAGGGCTGGATTTTCGCAACTTACAGGCTTTTAATCATGCTATGCTTGCTAAACAAGGTTGGAAATTGATCAACGACCCAGAAGCACTAGCTAGCAAAGTCTTATAAGCTCGTTATTTCCTGCGAGGTGATTTCTTATCTTCTTTGGTTGGGTATAACCCGAGCTACACGTGGCGGAGCATATGGGCTTCCAAAGATGTGTTGACTAGAAGAGGTCATTGGAGGGTTTGGAATGGAAATAAAATCAGAATATGGGAGGATCCATGGCTCTTGGGCAATCCATAGTTTCGGCTAGAAACAAGACCCGAGGAGGGTGATGGGGATCTATTAGTTTGTAACCTTTTCAAAACAAATAAGAGGGAATAGGATATGAGCACAATAAGGGAGATGTTTTCTAGTAGAGATGTGGAGGAAATTAGTCGAAATCTGATTAGCAATTGTCCTAGACTGGATAAAGTGATTTGGCATTATACTAGTACGAGAGATTACATGGTGAAGTCCGGCTATCGTGTGGCAATGGATGCTCGTACTGAAGAAAATTCATTTAGAGTTCCCTGTCAGTGGAGCGAGGTGTGGATATTAAAAATTCCTGCCAAGGTAAAACTCTTTGTTTGGCAGGCTTGCAGGGGCTGTCTTACCACTCGAGAACGGTTTGCTGATAGAGGGATCGATATGTATGAGCTATGTATTTTTTGTGATCAAGGAATTGAAACTATTATGCATTGCTTGGTGGAATGTCCATTTGCACAAGGATGTTGGTCTCTGGCGGGTTTCAAGTTTACTCGGGGAGGTTTTGTTGGCTTTGGAGATTTCTTCTTCCACTTTTGTCTTTCCACGAGTTAGGAGCAATTGGAAAGCATATCAATGATTGCATGTGCTTTATGGAACTGCTGGAATAACAAACTTTGGAAGGGTCACAATAAAGAGCCTCGTGTGGTGATTAACGATGGTCTTCATTATTTGCATAAGCGGAGGACAGTGAGACAAGGAGGATGGACTATGTTTCAAGGGCCTAGCAATATCATCCATTGGGAGAAACTGCCTTTGGATTGGATTAAATGCAATATTGATGCCGCTTTATTTCATGATGCTGGATGTGTGGGGATTGGGATGTTACTTCGTGACGCACAGAGAACTTTTTCCTAAGCAGAACACGAACTTTTAACGCTAGATTTGAAGTGAAAATTGCCAAGTGCATAGGGTTGAGGGAAGGATTAACTTGGCAACTTTCTTTGGGGCTTACAAACGTCATCTTTGAATTAGACTCCAAAATTGTGGTCGATGCAATGCCGAGGCAAGAAGACTCATCTGAATTCGTTCTTACCATTTCACATTGTAAGGATTTGCTTAGGGATGCCAATAACTACAAAGTACGATATGCTAGTTGGTGTGGTAATGAAGTGGCTCACCATTTAGCATATAGGGCGAGAGAGTTTAATTCTACTTGTATCTTGAATAACCCGTCCCCTGCTTGTACCGTGTCCTTGAGAAGGATCTTTCTAGTAATGAAAATTAAGCTCTTAACTTCAAAAAAAAACTAGAGTCTCCAATATAGATAAATAGTATTATTCTTAATTAACGAGCATATATATCATGATATATATCATGATATATATGCTCATGAATACTTATTTTTAAAATTTTTCATTCTTTTTAATATTTTTAAACATTCTGTTTTTAATTTAATAAAGAGTTAAGGATATAATGGTAATTTTATAAAAGATTGCTAACCCAGTAGGTTGAAAAAAAATTAAGGACTTAGTCGATATTAAATGTAAATGTTGAGAACGACATGTGAAATGTGAAATTTACTCTTATGAAATTTTACCCTATATAAATTTAATTTAATGGAATTTGCATCGCTTGGTTCCAAAAAAAAAAAAAAAAAAGAAAAAAAAGGAATTTGGGTTGTCGCGTTCCGTGCAACGCGACTCACCGAGCAGGCAAGATTGTAGTATTTTGTTGAAAGACGATATGCGCCTTTAGTTTAGGTGCCCCGGCTCAGCTCCCGACTTGCATCGAAAATGGAAGACATCGAGGATTTATTGGCGGGCGGCGGCGGATCGCCACCCGGGTTACGGTTGCCGTTGAAGGCTGCTGTAGGTGTTAATCCAAAACTCAAAAAGAAGAATAATATTACTAACAGTCTTCCAAAGTCCACTACTTTTCTCCAAGATTCACCCACTGACTGCACCATCAGCAAAGTTCCTGGCACAGAGGTACAGCTCTCTGTGCAGCCACATTCTTCTCTATTTTCTTATTATGTATATATCTATCTGTGTTTGTATATTTCAAATTTGCCGATGTTTACAAATTTGTTGATGTAATTCCAGACTATTTATATCAAGACTTTCGGTTGTTCACACAATCAGGTAACGTTGCAGTCTTTTTGTTTTCTTTCTATGGGCCTTTGCCAATTTTTATGCGTGCATGCTGGGTTAAGTGAAATGGTTTTCCATTATGCAATGGGGAAAAAGAGATTTGCAGCTTCTGCTTTTCTTTTCTACTCGAGTGATTTCCGTTAGTAACAAAGTGCGGTAAAGTTTGTTTCATCATGAAGCTAATGATTATAGGTGATAAATTTAATGGATATAAACCCACTGGCAAAAATTTGCGGAACCAATCACACCTCCTAAAGGCGACTAAATATCTACGTAGCATTGTTTGGTTACATAACCTCCACCACCACCATAATAATTAAGATTGAAACTACTAATAATCACTCAAAAGACCAACTGAAACATATATTAAACATTATAAAAAAAAAAAAAAAGAAAGAAAGAAAGGGGAAAAAACATAAAGATTGCTGGTACCCTTAAAGAGACCTGCAAAGAGTGAATTTTGAGGACAACCTTAGTGCTAATTGCATCTTTAGTTAGCCTAAGCCTGTAGCAATAACCCATAGATGAATTTGGAGACCATGAAACCACCCTTCTTTTCCTTACTTTCAGCCAGTGCACCACTGCTCTCTCTCCTTCTCTAACACTACACTGTTGCTCGGTGCCAGTATCCTCCATCATTCTCTCAAAATATTGCCTCCCCATCCAATTGTTGCCTCATCTAATAGGCCAATTACAAACACTGCTACTGCTTCATCTGAGATCTTGCACCGTTTTCCCCTTCACTTCCAATTGTTATCAAATATGTAAGACAAAAGCTAAACTGTTATCGTTACCTTGATGCAAAATCAGCATTTTCAATATTCAATTTCATGGAGAAACTCCAAAATTATCAAAGAATGTGTCATAACAATTTTGAGGTTTTGAGTGTTCCTTACCTTTTTGGGTGAACAACCACAAATAACTAAAAATTGAAACTACTACTAACCACTATGGACTAATTCAAACTTATATAAAACACATAAAAATAAAATAAAAACAGAAACCTAGCGATGGAATGGCTATTTATCTTTTGATTTAAAGTGGTAAAAGAGTGGAATTAATGGAATGCTACCTTGAGCTTGCCTTTTGAGAACTGCTTATATACCATTTAGTGGGTTAGTGCTATTGTTAATTAATAAGAAATTGAGAAAAAAAGGCACCTAATAGTTGCACCTTTTTGGTAATTAATAATATTCTTCTGAAAATACTTCTTTTTGAAGACGGATGGATGTTTTGTTGACATAAACAAGTATTTTTTTTAACATCCATAGCAGTATAAACAAGAACTAAGCCACAGTAAAGTGTACAAAAAAAAAAAAATTATACAAATAAAGGTCGCTGAGAATTTTGTGTTGCTATATGTTAGGCATAGATGCACTTTGGACATGAGCAACAATGTTCGGAATCTTCTGTTATCCATGCTCATTTGGATTCAGCGTGTCCTTCCTTTTTAGTTAGGCATGCAGCCTAGGAAACAAGCTTATTTATAAATTTTAATATAAATAATATAATAAAATAATAATAGAGAGCACAACGTTATGGGCAAATGTACTTTGATAGTTATAGCAAACAGGAAGGAGCCCATTATGGCCAATCAAGCGGTCATGCTAGCACTAGATTTGTCTCCCCTTGTGCAGGCCCTCATCAGGCAAGAAAGTAATCATCCTACAAACTTGACGCACGAGTACAAAAGAAATAAGTTGGTTCTTCTACCTATTCATGACAAAAATTGATCTGGAATTAGTTTTCCTTTAAAGAGAGAGTGCCTTCCTTTATTATACAATTAATGGTGCATGTATTGAAGGAAAGGTAAAAGGAAATACCCTTTTTAATTGAACTTCGGCAAATTAAAATGCAGAAGTAAAAGGAAAAATTCTTGTTTGTTAAATTTTTGGTGCATGTGAAAAGTATTTTGTTACAATTTTATTATTGTTATCTGAAGAACTGTAGAGAATACTTTTCTGTTTACTTTGTCTTTAATTTCATTATTTTCTTCCTCTCAGTTCCTACTTTAGATAACTTTCTAGATGTGGAAGCTTTTTGTAGTCTAATGCATTTTTCAGTATTGTTTTCCAGAGTGATAGTGAATATATGGCAGGCCAGCTTTCAGCATTTGGCTATAATTTGAGTGATAATCCAGATGAGGCAGACCTGTGGCTGATTAATACGTGAGCACCTTCTCAGCCTTCCTCTTATTCATTTTCCCCCCTTTTATGACTTAAACCCTTTGCTTGAATTGACGGGTTTATGATTTCGTTAAGCAGTTCTGCTATATAATGCTCATGGATCATTATGTATAAGAACAAATTTCTATCTTCTCTTTTATTGAATATTTCCTTTGGGCTCTGAATTATTCCCCCAATGTTCTTCTTAGTGGACAAAATATTTCTCTTAACTCTTTTTACATCTCTCTCTGTGTGCCTTTGGATGTATTTTTTCCCCCTCCATTTTTTCTTGTTATGTCTATGCTTCTGTAGCTGATTCAATCCAATGAAAAGAGTTTCTAAGAGTAGAGGTGGCCAGATCAGCTGAATTGAAGTACAAAAATTTGCTATGGTATTTGTATATGCGTTGCAGCTTGGATTTTGTGGAACTAATCATGCTTTAATGTTTTCTTGAAATAAGCTTAGGTTGTGTATGAAATTGATAAAAGTAGTATGGGGAAATGTGAAAGATGATTTTTTAAGTGGATGTTTGATTCTCATTTTCATTTCCACATTATAATTTCACCTATGACCGATTTGACAACAACTCGATTACAATAACTCATTTCCAACATTTTTTAAATCTCTCTCACACATTTCACCTCCTTATAATTCACCACGATAATGAGAATGGATCAATAGGCAGACTTGGAAAATAAGCTCGGTGAGCTGACTTGTGGCTCGCCGAGCTTTGCTCAGCTCGTGCTTCCTGAGAAGCAAGCCCTAGGAGATCGGAACAGCCACTGGATTTGGCTAGCCAGCTCGGCTCGGATCGTCTCTTAGGCTAGCTCGAGCACGAATGGGTCACCAAAGTCGGCTCGCAGAAGCCTGGTCTTGAACACGTTTCAACCCAGCAAGCCGAGCTTGGCTAGCTGAGTTTTGGGGCGAGCACGAAGATGGGTTGGCTCGGCTGGCCTAGCCATACTGCCATTTCTAACTGTAGGTAAATAATGTGTGGTTGAGAATGAATTGGAACAAGAACTGATTCTAAGAGAACCAATTTCATACACGCCCCTAATGTAATAGTATTACTCGTTTTATACTGTACAAATGAAATGCATTTCAGTATCACTGCAGCACACTAGTTGGGTTAGTTTGAGTTTGCCAATGGTGATATATCTAATCGACATTAAGTGGAGACCGGTCCCTGCATTTACTCATATGTAGTGTGGTTGGAAAATGTTATTGGAAGCATGCCCTTAGTGTTTGTTGCTGGGAAAATTATCTCTAGGCACTGCTTTTTCAGGTGTTTATTTGGGGGTTATGCCTCCATTGATTGATGCATACGCCGCATTGGTGAATAGGGATATGCCTCTACTAATTGTCCTGGGCCACTTTTATGGGGAAATCAACAATTTGATTTGTTGACTTGTTTTGGAAATCAAATATTATCTTAAATATATATTAATTGGCACTGGTTCTATACGAAGATCTTTGAATTTTTCTTTTTTTAAAAAAAAAAAAAAAACCTATTCGTTTTCTTTCTTATTAATTTACAATAAGATAATACATCTAAGTTAGGAGATACTTAACCTAAACACAAGCACTCACACATACTTAACCTAATCATTTCGTTGTTACAATTTACTATAAATATTCTGACCTTTTAAGTACAGGATAACCTAAATAAGCAGAATAGTATTTAATAATATGTTTTGAGCTTGTTAGCACTTAGCATTGAGGCATTAAGCTATCTGTTGTTTTGAGATATTTACATTTTGTTCATGGTTAAACATGCTGATTTTTGTACTTTGCATTCTATTACAAATTTTCCCCCCTTCTTGGTAGGTTTACGCCTCAAAGCAGCTAGAGGCTTATATGTTGCCTCACAAGAAGGGAAATGTCTTGCCGCCTCATTTCCCCTTTTTGCCTTTTTAAACTGTGATCTGGTTTTATGAATTAAAGATGTGAATTTATCCAAAACCCCAATTATGACATCCCTTCTTTCCCACTTCACACATCAAAACGCACCGTATTTCTACCATGCCACATAGGCTAACTGGTTGCTTGAATCTCTCTTGCATCTTATCTTTGTTTTGTTGATTTATGTCTGCATTGTGCCCTGTGTCAATAACATACAGCTGCACTGTAAAGTCACCAAGTCAATCTGCCATGGAAACACTGATAGCTAAATGTAGAAACGGGAACAAGCCACTGGTAGTCACGGGATGTGTGCCTCAAGGTAGTCATGGTTTGAAAGAGCTGGAAGGAGTAAGTATAGTCGGAGTCCAGCAAATTGACCGCGTCGTAGAAGTTGTCGAAGAGACTCTGAAAGGTCACGAGGTACGGCTTCTGACCCGGACAACATTACCGGCACTTGACCTCCCCAAGGTCTGATTGTTGTATATTAAGGTTTTTACTTTTCAGTGTAGGTTTTATTTTTCCCCCAGATGGCGGCTTTTAATTGCTTCTGTGAATTCAGGTTTCAGCTATTTTTACAACTTACAAGAATGTATCTTTGTATTGAAGAATTCATTAACTAATTCAAAATTTCTAAAATCTTAGCTATTTATTCCATCAGGTGAGAAAGAACAAGTTTGTTGAGATACTTCCCATCAATGTTGGTTGTTTAGGCGCTTGCACTTATTGCAAGACAAAGCATGCCCGCGGTCATTTAGGAAGCTACTCTGTTGACAGCCTTGTAAGTTTAGAAGCTGAGACACTTGAAATATCAGTTATTTAATATACCTTTTTAACCAAGATTGATATTGTAGGTGGGTCGTGTCAGAGGTGTCATAGCGGATGGAGTAAGGGAGATCTGGTTAAGTAGTGAAGACACTGGAGCATATGGTATTTAACATTTTTCTTTCCCATACATGACTTCTAGTTGAAAAATAAAGAAAACTAGAGAAGAATGTAATTGGCAGTATGACATGTATGAAAAATGGTTTCCCTCCCTATAAGCAACTTTACATTGGATTATTCCACTGTTTTAATTAGCAAGGGACAATGATGGCTTCTATAATGCCACTTCTGTAACTCTGCAAGGAAGACAGAAAAGGTTAAAGCTTCTATACAACATGGTGTTTCTACATCTGCTCCTTGCTACTACTCTGTGCTTAATCAATCTCATGGGAAAGCTGTCGAGATGCTGCTACCTCTGGGGTTTGATAATATAATATTTTCTATCAGCAGATTAGGGAGTATGGGTGTGTATGTGTGTGATTCAGTTTTGCGTTTATGATTGTTAAAAGCTGTATGCAACTGTTATAGATTTGGCTATTGAAATTTTACAGGTCGTGACCTAGGAGTTAATCTTCCAATTTTGTTAAATGCTCTAGTAGCGGAGCTTCCATCTGACGGAAGCACAATGCTACGAATTGGGATGACTAATCCACCGTATATTTTAGAGCACTTGAAAGAAATAGCTGAAGTTTTGCGCCTCCCATCTGTGTATTCCTTTCTTCATGTGCCACTTCAATCTGGAAGTGATACCATTTTGAGTGTGAGTATGCTTTAGACTTTTCATGTCATCCATGCATGTATGTGGTCTTTAAGCTTATGGAATATACCTCTTATGATTGCAAGCTCTGAACATGATTTTATGAAATGACACTTCGAGTGTATAATGTTGTATTTGTTTCCCTTTGACAATCTGTTTTCAGGCAATGAACCGGGAATACACAGTGGGTGAGTTCAGGACAGTGGTCGATACGTTAATTGAAATGGTCCCTGGGATGCAGATAGCAACTGATATAATTTGTGGATTTCCTGGTATGTTTACAATCTTATGCTATATCTGTCTTTCTCCTATGCTTCTATTTCTGTTATAGATAATAATGCTCTCAAGCAATGCAACCTTTGTGAATCAGATTTTAGATGATCTCCCGTAGCCTTAGTTACAACTTGCTAATGAAAGAGTTGAATATTCTTGATGGAGATCATATAGGATATGAAAATAGAATTTTAGTTCAATTCAGTGATGGTTATTCTAGTTTAATTTGGTTTTGACTTAACTCTGTTTGTTGGCCGATGATGTTGGGGGGGGGGGGAAGACTTAACTCTGTTTAATTAGGTTAGTTTCAACCCAATACATGGAGGGTTATTATCATTCTGGCTGTTAATCATTGCTAATTCATCAAACTTAATTTTGTTTATAATTATTGTACTTTAACCCCAACTGCAATTTCGGCATTTTGCTGTAATTTGATTTCAGGTCATTCAATTCAAAAGGTTACTTATAACTACATCTATACCTAGAAATAAAAAAATAAAGTCAAAGTCGTACTATTTATACTTGAATATTTCATTTCTAATATAAAAAACACTTACAAGTAAATACAATCATTTATGAGAAAAAAATATCTAAATAGAAAAGATCAGTAAATGTAAAAATTAGGCATTGTTTGGATAAAAATTAGGTATTGTTTGGATTTACTTTTTAACTTTTCAAAAAATTTGAGGAATATCCAACTATTTCTGGGTGAAATTTCTAGCAATGGATCTTAGTTTAATATAAAACATTGCTTCCAATTAAAAATCATTTATGTATAAAATTTAAGAATAACAAAGAAACAAAGTAGAAGATTTTACGTTAAATGATTTTTCTTTTTATTTATAAGTATTTATTTTCTAATTTCTTTTACTTAAAATATTTTTTCATTATATAAATTTCATTTTCATTACACGTGAATTTTTCATAACAAATGGGATAAATTTTTATTAGTTATAAGCAAGTACTATTCAATTTATTGGTAAAAAGTTTTAATTACAAGTTTATTTTATTGATTTTTAATTGAGTGACTTCCTCTAAAGTTAAATTTAAGTACAATGAAATCAACTTTGATTATTTGGTAATGTTTAACAGCTACTTAGGGTACCTATTGTCCATACCGTTAAGCACGGTTAGTAAATGTAATGGAATATGAAAAAGTGATTACGGATTAAAATATAGTGATGTAACTGATAGAAATTGATGTATAGTAACTCGATTGAAGATTAGTTCAAATATAGTTACTATTACTATGGATGAAAATAGCCCAACGTGAGTTGATATTTTCTTTCCCTTGATTTCTTGTAATTCTCTCAGACGTGTGCTCTTCCGATCTATTCTGCTTATCAGGAGAAACTGATGAAGACTTTGAGCAGACTGTCAACCTTATTAAGGAGTACAAGTTTTCTCGAGTTCACATATCACAATTCTATCCTCGGCCAGGTAAGTTGCGTCTTTTTTAGTTCTAATTCATATAAGCCTTTTCTTTTTTATCTCTCTCACAATCCTGAGTATTTCTGGAAGTTTTTGTTTTTTTTTTTTTGTTTTTGTGTGTGTGTGTGTGTGTCCCCCTCTTGAGATCCTCAATTGTGGAAGTCCAAGTTGGCTACCACTATCTTGTGCTGTCTCTGCATTTTTTGAGCTTAGATAGTGACAAACTAAAAGCAACCTTTGCAGGAAAAAATGTAAAATAAGTGTGGGGCATGTAAACTAATAAAAAATGTTTATATTACCAATGAAACGAATGTTCTCCTTGGGATTCTCACCTTATAGAAAAGAATGTAGTCCTGACTCATTTAACCCTCAACCCAGAATTGAATATTTGTTTCAGTTTTTGGTTGTCCCCCTGCTATGTCACTTAGCTACAGTGATTTTACTAGTTGGTTCGTAAATCTTTCCTCTTCTTTTTTCTTTTGTGTGTGTAACTGGTCTGCCTTATGTGCTCAATTTATAACATTCTGGTGCTTTTTCTGAAAGTTGGTTAGCCAATAAACTGACTTGGACGTGTTCTTGTATATATTATGGCCCATCATTTTATCCAGGAACACTAGCTGCGAGGATGAAAAAGGTTCCTAGTACGGTAGTGAAGAAACGCAGCCGTGAACTGACTAGTGTATTTGAATCATTTACCCCATATGTTGGAATGGAAGGCAAAGTGGAGAGGATATGGATTACAGAAATTGCCACAGACAGAATTCACTTGGTAAGATTGTCTTGGGGATTCCTGATCACTGGTGTCTCATGCGGTTTTGTATTGTTAACTTTTTCTGCTTTTTGAATATTAAAAATTCATCCAATAGGCCATCAATCTCAATCATGCAAAAGGTTTAAGGATATTATTTTCTTGGTTAAGTGCCTTCTGGTATAACTAATATTTCTCTGCCTTAGGTGGGTCACACAAAGGGATATATTCAGGTGCTGGTAGTTGGGCCAGGAAGCATGTTGGGGACTTCAGCCATAGTGAAGATATCATCTGTTGGAAGATGGTCAGTATTTGGAGAGGTGATAGAGATTCTCGAGAGATGTAATGCTTCAGGCAAGGGTCAGGTTAATGGAGACAAACCATTCTCTGGCTCAACCGAAACTAGTGCCTGTTCAAAAGAGCAGGAACCATGTGCTTGTGAATTGACAATTAGTCGTAGCCATACTGAGGAGACTGTCTCAGTACCCAGGAGTGATACGAAGCCAAGTGAACACAGTAGTCAAAACCTCATTGGATGGTTACTCAGAAAGCGGAAGAACAGTTCTCGTAAACGGATGGAAAATGAAACAATGTTGGAATTTGGCGAAAAGCGTGAATCCTCTCGTCCAAGGTGGGATTGGGGTCCTGTTGACAAAGCTCTCTTTGGCAGAATTCTTGTGCGCCTGTTGACAATAATCGCCTTACTTATATACCTCTCCGCTAGAAATTTCTCTTTGAGATGAACCGTCTGTGTTTTATGAGAGATTTTGCATTTTGGGATCTAAATTTGGCACTAGAGTTTCTTTTGACAGTCAATTCTGTGTTTTGTAATCCATGTTTTTTGCTTGGGCTTCAATTAAAATATATGCCAACTTTTATATTTGTGATGAAAGAATCGGAAACAACTCTTACTAATCCTGGAATTTAAATCCTTATTTAGATCTTATATATAGTAATGCTTACACTTGGTTCATCTTATCTGATTCAATGAAGAGTTCCGATCTCTGAACGTGTGGAACATGAACAAAATTTTTTCCCTTGCGCATTGGATTTGATGTCTTGGAAGTAAATGCTCTTGGCTGCAAGTTTTGTTTCTTCTGCTGCAGGGGCTATCAGATTAATTTACCAAGCAAGTTTGCTTTCTGCTTTAACCAGAAGATCGGAAATGATCCTTGTTATCTCATAGAAGCATGTCTGTCTTGGCGGGTAATCTCTTGAAGAAATTGACAGGCACAGATGGCAGCTTGCTCCTGAACCTAGGATGGCGCAACCAATAAAGCCCGGCGATGATTGCCACGACTTGGAATGGAGTAACGTACAGAAACACAGCCAGGATCAATGCAAAGATAATGAAGATAGATGTAGCCCGGGGATCCCTCCAGCTTAATATGGAAATAGCCCTTTCCCCTTGTGTTGCCAAGTCTCCCATCACAGTTTGAACTCTGCCTGCAACGCTTCGCAGTCTGTCATACCTCATCCTCACTATGTCTGTCGGTCTAGTGGTTGGAAATGTATCAAATTCTTCGTCTAGTTCATCGGGATGAACATTCTCGGCTTGAGAGAGTCGAGCATCCATGTGGGGCGGGCACCTAGGCCTGAACCGGTAGCTCCACAGGCCAATGACAAAAAGGTAGAGGAAAATAGTAGGCAAGATCAATTCTGGGTAACAAACCAGAATCAAGAACAAAACGTGTATGAGGATAGTGGTCAGGGGGTTTTTCCAGTAACAGATTCCATCAAACCATCTACTGACATATGAAACCCCAGAGACAAGTGACATTATCCGCTGGAAGTTGGCTTTGCTTCTTCTGAGGCTAAACATGTGGTAACCCACATCCAACATGTACTCAACTATCTCCGTTCGGAGTGGTGGCTCAGCCCTGGATAGTTTTATGGCCACTATCTGCACTGCCTGGTAACGGAGCCAATCAATGTGCCTGACAGATATGGGCTGAACATAGTGCATCTTTGGAAGCAATGGTTTCCCATATTGTGTCACCATGTTCATCCAAGCGATACAGGTGAACCGTATTGCCAAATGGAGTTCTCCGTGCTTCTTCAATCCAGAAGGCAAAAGAACCAGCAGTGGATAGAAATGCGTATAAATCTTATCAGTCTCTAAAGTTGAGAGCCTGATTCTCACCTTACCTATTCTCTGATCCTTGGCATCATCCTTTCCATTGATGTGGCAGTTATCAAAAACACCAATTGTAATCACCGTACACGGATCATAAACCTCCCAGGTATACTGTTCATTCCAACGAGGATTCAGTGTGTCAAGAAGGGTTCTAGTTCGAACCCATTTGTTCCCATACTTGGCCACACAATAAGCATCTGTAGTTCTTCCATCTTTGGCTTTCATTGGCAGCAAATTACGAGCACCCAAAATTCCAACTTCGAGAATTCCTATGTGGGACTTCCTTAAATGCTTTGATGATGGCTGAAGATTGCTACTGAAATGTGTAGACTCGTCAAGGACGTGATAACCTGCATCTATATAGAGCCGGAGAAGTATTCTGCTTGCGAATTTTGACTCTTTCTTCTTCTCCCCTTGTTCCTCTGCCACAGAGGGCTTGCGAAGAGGATACCAACGTGGGTCCGGAAGTTTAGCGGTCTCAACTCTCTGTGGAACTTCTCTAACTGGTATGATAAGCATTCCAAGTATTTCATCCTTCCCGGGTCCAATACGATCCTCAACTCTTATACTTATATACTCATCTAAAGGCTCGGAAACTACAAATATAAGTTCCTCATTCCACTCTGGATTAATGTGTTTGATGGGAGAAGGCCTTGTGGGTCGAATCTGGTGCCCTATCTGCACCCTTACAAAGGTGTCGGGTTGTCGCCCCCTGTCTGAAGGAACAAGATCTTGTGCAGAGATAATATGGGCTCGGAGATAATATAGTTTAGGAGAAAAATACACCTTCGAACGTGTACTGTTGAGGCTTTGTTGGCTAACATTGTGGGCATCAGAGTGCCAAGCCTCAGGGAAGGCTTCATCAGCTTGTGTTCCCATCCAAACTGCAACCATAATCTCCCCGTGACTGATTTTTTCCCCCTTCTTATTTTCCAGTTTATACCACTGGGGAGCCAGAGGACTGTCTGGTGGCACGCGAACGGGCACTTCGGCTACATCAAACACAACTTTCCCTACGAAATCATCCTTGCCAACATCCTTATCCTTGACCGTAACTTCAATCAGATTGGATTGTAATCTCTCTTTAGAAAAGGCAAAAACTTTGTTCCAAACCGGATTCTGATTCTTCTCGAAATGCTTAGTTACTCCTTTGTAATTACCAACCTTGACCTCGACGTAGGGATCAAGACTCCCTGATATGTCCATCACCGGAAGATCCTTAGCCTTGACAACATTCACATACAGAAAATTCATCTGTTCCACCAAATCATAAGTACTCGCAGTCTTGTCCCTTCCCCAGTAGCCCACCCTTGCAGCCAAAGGAGGCTTAGTTTCCACCAATCCGTACTCGGGTCGCTGGCCGGGAAATTGCATCTGCATAACGGTGGCTGCAGGGGTGGCCCCAGCCTTGGCAAAATCAGCTCGGGCTTCCGAGGAAACAGGCTTTTCAGGCGGTGAAGCAGGCGGTCCGTCTGCGGGACCACCAGAAGCAGTTCCTAGAGAGTAGAAGGTCATCACTTCCTTTTCCTTGTTTTTCTTATTGATCTTCTCAGCAGGGATTTCCTTGTAATACTCTTGATCGAGCTTGTTGGTATTAATTTCCTGCAGAGGAGTAGTTTCTGCCGCTGCTTTATGAGGAGGAGGAGGGCTTTGAGGGCTTTGGACGTTATTAATGTTTTTATTATTATTGTTGTTGACATCATGTTGATGAGGCTGCAAACCTTGCTCTGGGGGATGAAAAGAGTGGGCATCAATATCCCCATGCACCGCAAAAATCTTCAAAGCAATATCACCTTTTATGTTGGAAAAAAATCCTCTTTTATCAAGAGGGTACCTCTGAACAGTGGCTTCAGACTCAGAAAAGGGAACAGAGAAACCGGAAATCTTAACCCGTCCAAGAAAATTCCTGGGGTGGAGGTCTTGTTTGTTATCATTGTAAACAACAACTAGAATGGTCTGATTTGCAAGATCTGCAGGGTTGCTGAGGTTGAAAACAAGCTTCTCATTCCAAGAAGGGTTGAGATCTCTGGGCTTTGTAGAGGTAGTTTGGCGCTGACCCTGGAATTCTACTTGTACAAAGGGACTGGAGGAACCCTGTCCATCTTTGGGCATGAGATCACTGGCATCGAGAACTTGCACCACAAGTCTTGCCATTGATTGATGATTAGTAAGCGGCCAGCTTGGGTTGGGTGCCGGAAATTTAGAGATAAAGAAGTTATGGTTGAAAGAGAAGGTGAGAAAGAAAAGGTGGGGGGAGGAAAGATTTAAGGGGAGATGAGTCATAGAGAGAGACGATTGTGTTCGGTGGGTCATACCTACGTACGTACGTACCCTCGCTCGTATATTCAGTCGTATCAATCATATATATGCCGTGGCATGGGGGTGGGGTGATAATTATTATTATTAATTAATTAAGAAGGATAATTATGGATGGTTGCCTAATTGATTATTATTATACAATATTACTACTTGTTTCCAGTTAATTGGATGGATGTTTTTCAATTGTGTTTGACTATATATACATATACAGGGTGAAAAATGAATTAGAATCCATTTCCCTGTTTTCTAGAAAATAATTTCAATCAGTTGTTCCAAGGAAAGGAAAAAAAAACAATCGGACGCGCCAGATAGAGAACAAGTGGATGAACTCTGCATCTTCTAAGAATGATGTGTACGTACGCGCCCGCGAGTTGGGAGCCCCTGGATGGATGATGATGGTGACAACAAAAGATGGCCCCCAAATGTCAAAAAGTCGCGCGCGGGACGTAACCCCATACCTACCTAATCTCCTCCCTCCTTGTTATGGTTTCAACAATCAACTAATTACTGCCCCGGGCATACGGTGCTTTGATAAAGGGCAGGACGGTACATGGCAGTGCTTTCATAAACTTATTATGGGTTTGATTTCTGACTGCTGTATTACACATTTCGGCATTTATCTCCTCCACAGCGTCCTAGGAAAGGGGTTGTGAGGGCGCTCGTGAAGGGCGTTATTCAAAAAACAAAAAAAAAAAAATTGAAGCAGTCAACTTATTACTTCTCTCTGCGGCCTTTCAAAATAATTCGTTGATGGGCTAGCAATTATATTAACTTTTGAATAAAGATCGTTTGGGTACCAATCATCATTTATCGTAATTGATCAAGGATTTTGTATATCCATCTGAAAAGGCTATTAAAAAAAGGTATTAAACCATAATTTGTATTTTTCATTTCTTTTATTGCATGGAAGAATCAATGTGCTCCTTAACACAAAACTGTACATATATTCATGTTACCTAAAGTTTTTTTTAACAAACCGAATGGTAGGGATCAGGATGATGCTTGCTCATTTTTAATTTATGGAGGTGAACTCTGAGGGGAATATGTCTTTACAGGAAGCAAGATGAGAGGTATTTTGATCTCAAGTGCACAATCAAAGAGCTTATTAACAAATGTTAAAGACGTTTTGAACACCAAGGCTACAGCAAACTTGTATCCAATAAGCTACAAAGTCAATGACAATTAACAGTCAATAATAATTTAATCAATATATATCCATAAATAAGTTGAATTATGTAAATAGTGAATACAATTTATTCTTTGCCTTGATTAAGTAGGCTCAGAATTCAAATTTGAGTTGGATAAGAAATAGGAATTTAATTATTGATAAATAAATCTTGTTAAGAATTTAATTAGTTAAAGAGTTTGTTTAATTTAATATAAATATAGCAATATAATAAATTATTATATAATTTAGCCCATATTCGTATATATAAGTGATAAAAATGCATCCCAATTCCAACCTGATGATTTGTTAAATTCTAAAAAACGTGTCTTGCATTTTGGAATTTGTTGAATTGATTGTGGGCTCGCCTGTAATTTTCCCTTAAAAAATTATTTGATCGATCCATCCACCGTGCGTCAAAGTAGAAATTAATAATTATTATACCAATGGAATGGATACTTTTCCTCAATATATATGCCTTGGAAGTTAAGCTTTGTGGAAGAAGAAAAAGATGAAAACATCTTTCGTTTTCTCTACTCTTAAGTTCTTTTATTAGCTCAGCTAGACTAGACTAGAAAAGGGTCTTGACAATATTAATTAATTAATTAATTATGATGCATGTGTGTGTCTGCGTGGGTTGCATAATTAAGAAGTTTAACAAATTTGTCTCATGTTTCAGTTTCAGGTGTGTGTGTGTATATATATATATTGGAAAAGTTGACGTACGGTCCACATCTCTTAGTTGAATCCCTTCTGGAGTCCATTTTGCTACCCATGCCATCGATCATGCTCAGTATTGTTCATTTAGATCTCTTCACTTCAATTATTGGGGTAAAAGTATTGTTAAAACATATAGATTCACTTTTTTCTTATGTTAGTAATTAGAATATTCCTCTTATTGTTTTAGTTCCACAAAATAGAAATTAGTTACTGTTATTTTTCTAAGAGATAGATAAACTTTTGACTAACTAAAAGACTGGAATCAAAGAAAAATAAATTAGTATTTATTTAGTCAAAAGATAATTATGATGAGGAGAAGAGGACTTTTGTTTAAGCATATATATTACCATATTACAAATTATTGAAGTTAATTGTGTACAAATAACTTGCAACTGTAGAAATAGAAAGAAACAAATCGAGTGCTTCTAAGGAACCCAGCACTGGGTTCCTTATAGAGCCCAAGAGCTAATGAGGTGTTTACAATTCACTTGGATTCAAACACCTCATTGGCTCTAGGGTTCCTTAGAAAATTACAAACAAATCGGCAACTATATTATATTTTATGGAAGTTTTAAGCGTATGTACGGCTTTACTACTTACAATAATAATAATAATAATAATAATAATAATAATAATAATAATAATAATAATAATAATAATAATAATAATATATACAAACAAACAGTATTCCCCAACATAATAGATTAATTAATAGTAATATTTGTACACTACACTATTTTTCTGTTAATAATCACTATCACTAATATATAAAAGGCAAAATCCTTGTAAAACATTTAGATTCCACCTTTACCCCCACTATTTTCTTTTAATTCCAAATTGCCTTTTCTTTTTTATTACACTCCATTTATTCCACTCTGTTAATTAATCACAATATATCAAAATTTGAATTCCATCTTTACCCATACTATTTTTTTAAATTCCCAATTTGCCCTTTCTTTTTTATTACACCACATTTGTGCCACTCTACTGATTAATCACAATATATTTAAATATTGTGAAGAAATCTAAATATTGTGAAACTAAAATATGACACTATATTTATTACACTTTTAATCAATTATTATAAAGAAACTAATGTATTGTAAAACTTTCCTTGAAACAATTTGTATGTATAATATTGTTTTAATCTTTAGTGTAGTATGTATTGTGGTTAATTTCAATTTCAACTATTATTTTATAGTGTGGTAAATTGTAACTCAAATTTTCTAAAGAGAGTATTACTCTCCTCTTAAGGAGAGTACACCTCCTGTGTGGCTGCATGTGATTGGAGCTTGAGGAACTCTCAATCCCCCATGTCCTAATCAGATATAGCCACACCATGGTATACTCTCTTTAAGGGGAAAGTAATACTCTCTATAGCAGGACTCAATTGTAACTAGGTTTTGAATTTTTTTTTTAATTTCAAATTCTATTTTTACTTCTAATCCCACATTATTTCCTTAATTTCAATTAGCGTATTGTTTAAATTCAATTCCAAGATTAATCTTTAGTTTTTATTGTGGTTAATTTTAGTTTAGTTTCAAGATTAAAACCACAATATTAAATACAAAGTTACCATATTGTTATCACTTGAAATTAGTATTTTAGAAGAAATTTGTTTACACAATACGTTTTAAGAAATCATAAATGATTATAATTTTTTATTGAAGACGTAATGATATCATAGATTTAAATATATTTAAATACTATCAACAATTATAGGAATCCAAACCTAATTATTCTATTATTCTAAGTTTTGTCTATTACATTATATGTTATCATACAACGTGCAAAGCACGTTTAAATTACTCATAATATATAAGTATTGTATTGCATGCATCAAATTTTGTGCTAATTAAATGTTTCAACTAATAATAATGAAGATTTTTAAATAATTTTCTGATCTTGTTTTGTTTAATGAGACTTAATAATCATACAAATTCCCCAATATGATTTTTTTGGTAGTTGAGACTAGATACGCGACATCACTACTAATCAAGGTCTTTCAAGGTTACTTGCACCTCCAGTATTAATGTGGTCTTGTTTTTCTGTATATTGAATCAATCAATATATGTGGGAGGTTGTGAATTATTGATACATATCAACATACGTTGCTCTTTATAAAATAGTTAATTATTTTCTTAGGCATATATGAAAATGAAATATTAATCCAATAATATTACTAATAATTGATATTATCTGTTTTTGTAGCTAACTAGTTTCTTTCCTTTGAATAATATAATAAAAAATAAATGATGATTGAAGGTGGGTAAGGTGGGAGCGGTCATTCCAATAATCTTAGACCAGGTATCGGAAAACAAGTGTATGTAAATGGCAATATCAAACTATAAATAAGATAATAGTAGTTAAAAGTTAGCTACACATGATACATACAAAATTAGCTCTATTATTGTATAATAATAATATTACCAATAATGATTATAAGGTTGAAAGGTAACCTCAAATAAAAAAAATATAATAATAATAATAATAATAATTAGTATTATTATTATTATGTCCGTATATCTAATGTAATTGATTTACAATAATTCAGCCAGGGGTGGATCTGGGGGTAGCCACCCGGGTTCCCCGCCTACCCCAGTTTTCGAAGATTTTTTTTTTTTAACCCTTTGAAATATTAAAAAAAACAAAAAAAAAATATTTTAGCATTTCGATTAAGGGTTGTCGAGTTTCGACTATTCTTTTAACCTGTTCTGGCTATGCCCTGATGCAGATGCAGCCACAGCCAAAGCAGCAGCATGTGGATGGATGGTGGGAGGCTTGTCTTTTGTTTTTTGGCATTATCACATTCACATGCAACAAGGCAAGCACATGACATGATACCGGCCTGCCCCAACTTCAACTTCAACTTCAACTTCAACTTCATTTGGCCATCCCTCAAGCCCGCCGGCCCCCACAACAACCTCAAGAGAAGGAAGACATTTCTGGTTGGTTGGTTGGATAACTTGTTTACATTAATTACATACAGAGAGAAATAAATATTTGACGTCTAATTAACAACATGCCTGCAATTAATTATTAATGTCCAATATAAGATAGCATGGATTATACAAAACTCTAAATTTGAAGGTTATAATCAAGAAACAGCATTGAGATCATTTATTTGCTTTTCTCTAATCATTACATTATTATTAATCAAAAATGAAATCATATTAACTTAATCCTCGCACAAATAAATTACAATTAGCAAGTTGAAAGAATAATAATAATTTATTTTAAGGCTAATCACATCACATCCCAACAAACTAAAAGGGGACCACCACACACATTTATGTGCTCATCATGCATGATGACGCAATTAACAAAGTATGCACTAGCTGTCCTTCCATGTGCTATATATTTATAGCCTAAAACTAACTAATCGTATATATACTGTTCAAAATGTCACCGACAAGTAATTAGAGGATACATAGGAGTAGCTCCTCATCACATGTGTTATCTTGCTTTTTGATTCTTCACAAGTGTGTAATTTGTGTATGGTATAAATTTTAACCCGTCGGGACATTTGAAGGATCATCAACAACTCCCTTTACAAATAGTACATCTTACTTTCTCATCTCTTTATTATATATATGGCGCCACAACTTAAAAAAGACACCTCCATTCCCCCTGCATGTTTCCATGCAAAATGTGACGCATTTCAGAAAGAAAGCAGCACTTTCCTTACACAGCAGAAAAGCAGCACATCTTTAGTTTAGTGGCGCAATTGATTTAATTGGCCTTAGATGATGTTCCATGTACTCTCTCTCTCTCTCTCTCTCTCTCATTTATACATGTTTTCCTTCAATGCAGAGAAAAATAAAAATAGTATTACCTTTCAATTGCAATGAATGAGAGCACTTTACTTCTAGCTAGGGTCTGAACTGGGACCATGCAAATTAAAAATGACTTCAACATGTTGTCCCAGCTAAGGCCAGGATAAGTTAGCCTAGTGTAATCCATAAAAACTCTCCTACTTGGGAATGGTGATTCAAACCTAAGAATGCAGGTTCAAGAAACTACAAAATAAGTAAATGCTTGAGGTTGAAGCATTTTACAGCATTAGACAGACAAAGTGCTATGAAAATTTATCAACAGAAATAACAAGGAAAATGAAACTTAGAGATATGAATTTAACTATATTTTAAAATTCAATGGAGAAGCTAATGCGCCAGATATTATGCAGTATCAGTTATGAAAGATGACATGCTGAGAACCACTAATAATCTAATAACTTGCCCTATAAAATGGAAGAAAAAGAAACAGCAAACAATACTCAATCGGAGCCCCCTACAGAAAACATTTGGGCCAATTCAGAGTTCATCTAACCTTCTCAAGGAAGAGTAGCAGACCAAACCCGGACATGCAATCAATTAGTAAACTCTGGTGTTTCTAGCATGTTACAAAGCACCCTAAACATGATCATATCGGTCAGATTAGGGAACTCACTAACATCATTGCTTCAAGTCACCTGCCTGTGGCCAACATGGTAAAATTCCCATCCTCCCTCTGGTTCTTTCCTTTTCATCAGGTTTGCATGCCAAGCTTCTTGATGGAGAAATTTACTTTTTTCATCCGCTGTTGAGTTGTTGGCAGGCTACATAACTCCTTCATATTTATCCCTCTTGCTTGTGCTTCTTGGTGACCTGTCCTCACTTCTGACATCTATTCTGTGTCTTGAACTTGTAGCGTCAATAAAGCTCTTCCCATTAGACACCTCCACGGGAAGGGGGCTGCCTAAAGAGGTGGGCACCGTTTCCAGATTAAGAAATTGGGGGTAGATGGGACAGTTTTGAGGCTCTCTTCCACAGGGTATAGTGGCAGGGTATTGGGTATTGAACATAAGGGGCTTCATAGGGCCAATGTAGAATGGACCGTTTGATGGATAATGTTGGGGCGGCAACGCATGTATTTGGTATGGAACGTTTGGTTGCAGCTGAGGAACTCTCTGCATCTCCTCGACTTGTTTTAGGACACTTGGTGCAGCAACTAGGGACGAATGGGCATGAGCATAATTAACAGCATGCTCAGAACTCAACTCTGACAAATAAATGAATCTAGTTACATTCAGATCATCTCTTCTGGAAGTCACAGACAATGATGCCTTGTCCCCATTCTCTTGCCATCCAACATTATTACATTTGTTTCCAGTTGAATTATTAGTGTTCAAGTCCAACTCTACCAAATGGGATTTTTTTGATTTGACCAGATGAGCAGATTGAGGGGAATCGTCAACATCATCACTAAGGCAATTGAGATCAATGCTGAGTCTCTCTGCTCGTCTGGAACCAACTTCTGAGCAAGCATCTCGGGAGGAGGCCGCTGAGGATATCTGCAAATTCTCTGTTGGCATTTCAATCATGGGAGTATCTTCTGGAGCAGCAATATTGAGGTCAATTCCTCTGAAATTGCTAGAATATGGGTCCTTACTGAAACTCTTCGAAAGCAAAGGACGATGAAAAGCACTAGTCGCAGCAGAACCCTTCCAACCCGAACTACCTTCAAACTTCATAGGGATCACTGGCCTACCCCGGGGAACCCCAGCTTTAGGTACGACGTGTATTACATTAAGAGAAGATACAGTTTTGACAACAGACTGCCCATGGTCTTCTCTCTTGTTTTTGTTGATATCTTCATTGAGGTCAAACCCAACCAAAGATGTATCATTTTCCATGCCAGAAACTTTTACAGGTTTCTCCATTAAAAAGTCAGATGATTCATGCCAATGAAAGCCATCGTTAATTTTTTCGAACACTTTATGGTCCATCTTGCCTGAATTGCCTTCAACGGACATCATATCTTCACTTTCTCCCGATGTGTTAGGAGTAAGCATTCCCTCACCAGAATAGAAAGTGACATTGTTACCATTTTCATCAGATCTTATATTTTCTGCATTATATGTCAAGCAGTTAAAAGCATTTGAAAAGCCAGAGCAAGTTAAACTTCCATTGATGGAACCATCACATGTCTCTTTATTGAACAAGGTGCATCCTGAGACCCATCTATAATTATCAGTCTCTTCCTCAGCTTCTCTGGCACCACGAGTAGGTGTTTCCAACACGGAACCCTGCTCGTGAGAATTCTCTTCATCTCGCATTGAAATACTTCCATTTTCGTTATTTTGTGGACCGGAAGTTAGAATATTTTCCTTCACATTGTGATATGAGTTCAGATTTTCTACCATTAAAAGGATCTTCAAGCTATTCCTGGCTCTTCTCTCGGCAACGAGCGTATGATCATTTTGAGCAGATATACCTGATTCTGAACTAGGTGTCACAGGCTCTGCCACTCTATGGTGGAACCCTGCAGAGTTGGAACTAATCATTGAACCACTGTTGTTCCGGAATGATTTGGCCTTTTTCATCGTTTCCTGAGGAGTGGAATTAAGTGGAAGGGTGCCAGATGATGATTCAGAACATGATGACTCAGTCTTGTATTGTTTGTCCCTCATGACATGACTGAAGCCATTTTCTATAGCGTTTAGATGATTTACCTGTTTCTTCCCAACATCCATTACATAATTTTCTTTGCTGAGAGGTAACCAATGCTTTATGATGATATCACTCTTTAGTGACATAGGCAGTGATGAACTGATTCTGACTGACGATGGCGTAGAAATTTCACAAGTTTTTGATGATATGAGTTCATTGCTAGTAGATGCCGACTCAGAAGTTTGGTCAGCAGAAGTTATTGATGTTGAGATAACACAAGACCGTGATTTTAAGCCGCCGGCACCATCTCCTTTTGTTCCATTGGCAGAGACAGAATCATGGTTTGTGCACTTGTCATTCCTAGGTAATAAAATAGCTTCACAACTGCTGATTTTTCGGCCAGCCATATGTCTTTCCTTACCAAAGTTGAAATTGTGATGGTGGCTTCAGATTATTTAATTCATAAGCAGGAATGGTTCCCAAGATTATCTACTTTTCACAAGAACACAAGTGATTGCCCAGGCTAGCTATCATATATACGATGATAGCGGAATCATGAACCTATAGTGGTGCAGTGCTTCTCTAAACACCATCGATTGTGTCTGATCATCTCACTATTCTTCAGCCTCACGGCCCTCACCTGACTGAAAATGGATATCATGTGTCATCTTATGTCCTGTAGAAAATTATTAGGAGTCACACATTTTATTCCTGCAAAATTGATCATTAGTTAAAACCTCTACAACAAACAGACATTTTCAGACCAGCCATCACGACTATATAACACATACATTTTAATAAAGTTTTGCAGACTTGAAGAAGAAACAGAATGGGCATATTGAGCATGATAATAAGCAGGGAATGTACAAGCATATAATAATAAAGTTTCATATTACACCACAAGCAAAGAGGGTAAAGCTTCTTCGCAATTCTAGCTTAATTATGAAGATGCAATTGCCAGTCTTCGAGGCCATAATGATCCCAACTCTGTGAAACGTAATTGGTAAATGTCTAATAAATCCACAAACCTGCTGCCCATGATGGATTTCTATGGCAAGTTAAAAATAGCAATAAAAAAGATGCAGAACAATAACAAGAATTTGCAGAAAATAGAAATCGCAACTGTCAGAATTGAATATCATGAATAGAAATGTAAAATTGTAAATAGAAGAGGTGGTCTAGCAAAATGCGTTACTTAACAACAAAGAATAATCACATGTGCAGTGATTCAAACCGAACAAGCAGAGTGACCTCTTGAAACAAAGTAGCAAAATCAAAGAAAATACGGGCCAGACACAAAAAACCAAGTAGGAGATGCTTCAATGGAAACCCAAACGGAAAAGTCTTTTATGAATTTCAACAGACCTTTAGCTTCAGGTACTGGAGAAGAGCTGAGGGGGAAAAGCAGAAAAAGAAAAACTAGTGTAAAACTGAAATCTTTTAATAAGCTAGGAAGGAGAAAGACAAATCACCTGAGCCGAGCAGTCCCAAAAGCAGAGACCATGGAGAAGTGCAGTCGCAGATATTGAAATAACGATACCCAAAATCCCAGATGAAAGAGAATAACTGAAAACGAGTTCCTTGAACGTGAAAAAGGTAATCAATCGCTTTTCTCACCAATCGCTTTTCTGTCCACTATAACTGATGAAGCTGACGGAAACAGAGAGAAAAACCTGACACACAGGAGTCAGATCCATTTGCCCCTTCTATCTACAGAAAGAGATATGCAGCCCAGCTAGGTGGAGGTGATGACAGTGTGTGCGCGTCAGGATCAAAGTGCAGTATGAAGGAATGTATAGTGGGTCCCAGAAGGTCTGACAGAAAGTGGGATTCGCAATGCAATGCAATTAAAAAGGCGTTGGGGGTGAACAACCAAGCCATATGTACAGGTATCGTCAAACAAACAAGGCCGGCGTCTTTGTAGTTGCAGATGACCTAACTTAGAGGTTGTTTGATACTTTTTATTTGCTCTTTATTTGGTAAATTTATAATTTTACTTACTGATTTGACATTTAATTTGATAATTGTTCAATTACAACCACATATTTCACACATTTTTACCTTCCTACTACATATTCTACCTATCTCCTCTTTATAAATTCTAAAAAAAATAGCAAATAAAGAGCTTCAAACAAGCTCTTAACTTTTCTAGGCTTCCATCACTAACAACGTGTTTGGATATTTCTCTTCCAGTCATGAGAATTCCTTTCCTTTCAACTAATAGACTCTGCATAAATTTCACATACCACTAATTTCAACAGTATGTATCTCACATTTTGTCTACACATAAATGTTGCTTGTTTTATGGTAACCTCACACTTGTAATAAAAAATCATTACTACTCATTTCCATTCGAGCACCATGGCACAGTGGAAGAATGTGTCTTGTGACCACATTGTGTAGTGGAAGAGCTTAATGCAACGTTGGAACAAGTCATATATCCTTGCTTTCAAGATATGAACACCAAAGTCACCGGCATTTCTTTTTTTAAATCCTTGGAACGGGGTCTGCAAAGTCCATCACTCAAACATCAATAGTTCAATTCCAGCGGTGAATCTGATTGGATCACACTCAGCTGCCAACATTTACCTTCTCGAAAACATTAGCCTCGTCAAATCAACCATATATAGATGTTTGGTTGCCAATGCAGCGAAACCAATAGAGAAGAGAATTAAGAGTACAAAAGATCAGGAAAAAGATTGCGTAACAAGCATGCAACATTAGCTTATAAACTTTTCTTCCTTTAACAGGCATATTTAGAAACAGAATTTAGTGTTACTGAACGTCTCAAGTTTGATAAACCAGCAGTACACATATGCTTGACATCAAAATTGTATGGTATGCAAAACACATAAGCAACGAAAGCAATCATTCCTTCACCTAAGAGGATAAAGACGACGGGAAAAATTGAGAATCCAGAAAGGAAATTATTCTTCACAAGAAGCGATAGGCAGTCCTCGCTATTAGGAATCATCAAAATTCTCCCCATAGTAATAAGCTGTTCCAGCCATTAGAGCCACAGTAGCACCTTGGACAACAACACGAGCTCTCATTAGTTGCTGGCCCAAGTGAGAATTTCCCCGTCTGAAACTAATTTGACCAGCTGTGAGAACTCCTGCTGTGATCAGTGCCCCTGAAACACAGTGGCTCTCAGTAAATATATAAATAAATAAACATATTACCAGCATATCTGATGACATTGACCTTGGAGAAACACTAATGGTGATGGGACAAAAGAAGGCTCGTGTTAAATACTCCTTGCCAGAATATGTAGGAATATTCTATACTTCCCATGCCCACCCAGTCAAGAATGAATCAGGGCATCATATTCCCCTTTGGCAAAATGTCTTTTTGAATAAATAACCTTAAGAGAGGAAAGATGTGACATTCACTAATCATTCAAAATAATCAGACAATGAGAAAAGATAAATAAATAAAACCAAAATACGTTCTTGCGTTTATAGATTCTCAAACAACATATTTTCATAAGTCATGACTGAATGTTAGTGGTTATAACCACAATATGAATAGATACTCCCAATAATTGAGGTGGATTAGAGATAGCTGGACGGTCTGGAGCAGGAAACTTCAGTAAGTTCAGGCCAGAGTAGGGCAAAATCCAGCACATTGCCTTAGAATCACTTCTCCTGGAAAATGTTGCGAATGAAATCAATAATGCAAATTCTAGAAGTAGATAGCCACCCTGAATCTTCTAGACATTTATAGCAGCAAGTGAAAAGGAGACTAATTGGGAGATACCTAAGCGTCTAACCAAATTATGTCTAAAATACATGTAATTAGAATCAATCATTGGTCATGTGTGGAACTCCAATATTCCAATTAGAGAGTGAAGGCTCAAATTGAGTTTCTGTCACGAGTATACTAAATTATCACACACAAAAAAAACAAGCATTGTTCCCTAAACTAGAAAGCACTTACATTCTCCAAATACCAATTAATATAACATGCTTTGAAGGCACTTGCTTCTTAATACAAGACAAAAACTACATGCCTTTGTATTGATATCAAGCTGAAGTAAAAGAAGTAAGGTGTATACTCGTATTTAAGTGCAATATAAAGGAACCAAACACACCTATAGGTACAAAAGGATTCCTAACTCGCTTTTTCTCCTGGAATAGTTCTTCGAGCTCGGAATTGACAGGCCCCATCTAATCTGTAGTTCAAAATTTCAGAAATCTATTACGGGCAATATCTTTGAAGTAACATTTTCACAGAAACTGTCATATTTCCACGTCTCTGAAGTAACACATTCAAAATAAACAAGAAATTTACTTTTTCAAAACAGTGATTGGAAGTGTTAAAATTAGAATCTACGATTGGAGGTTATGCAAAATTACAAGGAAAATAGATCATGGATGAAAAACTTTCCAATTGAAACTCTGACGCTGGAATTGCGTCTGAATTACAATAAAGAAAAATAATGTGATTGATTAACCACGAAATTACAGTTACTGCGTAGTTCAGCAGCATCAATTTACGTTGATAAATACAACGACCACGTCCTTACCTTGGCTTGAACAGACTTGATTGATTGAGAAGGGAATCCAACCAACTGGAAAAAGAAAAACTTTGAGAGGTCCAAGAGGAAATGGGAAATAAACGGGTCGATAAGATGGGACCCGAAAGTTGGGCTCTAGCCCATTTTTTATTAGAAACAAGCCCAATAGTTTTTTTTTTTTTTTCTTCCAAACAAAAAAAAGAAAAAGAAAGAGTATTGCCACTTGAAAATTCACTGCTCATTTCAATTGCCTGATACGTCGTCGTTTTGGTTCTTTTTTTTTTTTTTTTTTGGTTGGGGGTTGTAAATTCAAACCAGCCAAGCAAACGATACCGTTTTTCATTATTTTCTTGCCAAATCCCTAATAGTATTCCTCTATTCCTCCACCTGACGGGCCAACAATCTCGATGTTTTCTTCTTCGTTCTCTCGTGCTGCCACCCATTGGATTGCATAGGTAAACCCTCACATTCATTAGTTCATTATTTCATCATTTCACAAGGTTGAGCATTGTTGTGTAATGTTTTGCAACATGTTAGGGATGTTTAGAAATTTAATTTCTATGTTTTGTTGAACAAAATTGAAGAAATATCGGACGACAAAGAGAAGACGATTTGGTAATTCCTTTTTCTCTCTTATGTTTCGGTTTTGATTTGTGAGTTCATGGGCGATTTTCGCATCAGTTTTGTTGCTTGGGTTTATTTCTATTCCGATTTTTTGGTGTTCCGGTCAATTTCTGTCTCCATTTGCGTTAAATTTGGTATGATGCACACTATCTTGAGTATTTTCCAATAACATATGTGAATTGGTTGAAAAATAAGTTCCAACAATAAATCTTCTACTTCAAGTTCAACACCTGCACAAGGTGAAGTTTTTCCATTTATGATACCCATATCATTCGGAGGAAACAACAAAGGACTAGTATTATTTGATTTTGACTGTTGAAAATTTGAGAATCTGAAACTATTTTTAAAAGGGCCTGAGGTAAAAGATAGTGAAGGACGGGTGGGTTTTTTGAGGTTTTCCTTTCTTAAATCTTCACCTTTTGGTTTTCTCTTTTTCAGAATCAAAGTTGAATCTTTAAGTATCATCCCTGTTGTTGCTTTGTTTGTTTTAAGTTCTAACTAACAGTTTAATTATATATGTTAAGTACTTCTACAATTAAAGTTAATGAATAATAGTTTTTTTTTAGTTCTTTTGCAGCAAAATTTTCATTATGTTAAGAAGAAGAAATGGGTTTGGTTCCTGTTCAGGAAGCCATTATCCAATTTGAAGTGTGAATGGAGGAAGGTATGTTCTTGTTGATCTTTAACATTCACATAAGTCTAGAGGATATGTATTAGCACACGTTGTATTTATCTCCTACTACTACCTTTTAATTTCTTCACAATTCTCAGTTATAATTTGAGATCATGTGTCTTGAATATTCATATAAATGAGCAGAGGGAATAGCAGTAACAATTTAAGAGTGCTTATGAATGTTGAACACGGTTGAACATTACCTAATAGATGACTTGAAAGAATTCATCATGGACGCAAACAATGGAAAGCATCTGTGTAATGACCTGGCCATGAGTTACCTACTTCGATACCACTTGTAACGTCTCGGCCGTGAGCTGATCTTACTTGCTCCTCCTTGCAAGGGTTGAGGTATAATGATTATTAATGTGTATTATTTCTCATTTTAGAATTGTTAAAGTTGGTGACTTAATTCATTTAATAAGTCTATATCAACTGGGTCTGCATGTCCATTCAAGATGTAGACAAGGTCCTGCATAGGTTTTGTTTTAATGTCCATTATTTGTTCATGTCATACGTCCAATTTGTCCATGTCATATGTTAGTCCGTCGATTTGATTATTCTTTTATTGTCAATTATTTTCATCAGTCGTGGCCAACAGGTCGCAGTGATGAGGCAGCCACTCCCCATAGGTCCTGATTTGATAACATTGGCATATAAACACCCGTGCCCGAGACTTCCTGAGAGCTCGATTCACATAGTTTCCAAGTACCTAAAATTTGGAAAACATGGAAAAGAATGAATATAGAATATTCAGTGAGAAATCTTTACACATGCAAGTTTTCTTTTAAAAAACGTGAGTTTGGGCACTCAATATAACTTGTTCGGTTATAACATAACATGATGTTTGATCATAGGTTACTTAGATGCCTCACAAAACTATAACTGATTCTGAAGGTTTGATCATCGACTACCTTAGCAGCCTCCTACAATCCAAACTGAAGTGCTTTGGCACTAAACATTTCATATACCGAACATAATTCTGTTATAAAACTGATGGGGAATGTCTAGATGTAATTTATTTTTCTGAAAAAGCACTTGTACTTTAATTACTATGCATAACATGAATTGAATCACATATATACATACTTTAAATAGCATAACTTATCTCATCATGGTTCATCATGAACAATACTTGACATTAGAGGAACTTTCTTAAATAATAACAACATCATCATATATTACAACATGTAAATTTTCTCACATAATAGCACTATCATTATCATGAATCAAAGAACATGTAACATATGGATATTTCTCAAATATTTCATAGAGAGACATGATAAATGGTGTAAAGATCACTTATATTAAATCCCTAATTGGGATTACTTTGCAATATCAACTCTTTCTTTCTTTTGCTCCCTCATTTAGCACATCATGCGCTCAACTTTTTCTTCTTATTTTTACAGTGGATAAGGATGATATATTACTTATTTAGAATTGTGCTCTCATTGTTATTTTGGTACATGGGGTATATAATTCCTGCGTTTAAAGAATGTATTTGGGTAGTTGAGGGACCAAAGTAGTCATAGGCAAAAGCACAAAGGACTAAGAAATAATTTATAAAAGAGTAAGAGAGAGAAAGAGAGATGAGGAAGAGAGATGGGTAGGTGCATGGAAATGGCATAAACCTTGGATATTTATAGCCATAGGTGTCCAATATTTCTTTAACAAGTGGCAATCAATTATCCCATGCCACAAAACCATATAGAAGAGTTCCACTTTCCTCCCATCTTACTCCCACATGGATTGGCCCACCACATGGCAACTGTGTATTGTTTTTTTTCGTCTTTTTATCAACTCATCATTCGACTTAAATTTGAAAGGTCAAATGATATCCAAATAAAAAGTTCTTAGTGTTTACGCGAAGCTTTTGGAGAGTACTATATCATAGCATTTTGAAAACTCCAAAATCATTAACAATAAGAAAAGTTAAAACATGCTAAGGTAAACAACTAGAGTCGTTTATTAAAAATATTAATATATTTTGCATTTATTCTTTCTCTTTTCATCACTTAATCATTAAAATAATTTAATAGTTCTACTTAACAATAAAAAAAGTCATAATGCAAGCAAATAAATTTTGCTTGTCGTTACAATCTGCAAGAATGGATTACCACATAAATCCTTACGGGACTTTACATTCCACTCTTGTACCACTATTAGACACAAGTATGTGCAACCCTTTAAGATCAACACCCAAAACCGATTAATTGGAATAATTGGATACCTAAAAATAAGTTATTAACAAGGAATGAATGTTTATTGACGAAATTGAAGGGGAAAAAAGTGAGATTAGTATGCAAGAATATGGTTATCCAATACTACCAAAAGAAGTGTTCACCTTAAGATTTTTCAAATCTTAGTCTCCTAGAAGATTTAACAGAATATTGAAATAAGTGGCTTATTTTTTAGTTTTATTGAACACCATGTTTTTTATTTTGTCAAAATTTGTGAATCCTCTTATATGAAAATAGAAAAACTAAACATTTAATTAGAAATCTAAAGCAATTAGTATTTCTTCATATAGTAGTAGTAGTCAAAACAACACAAGTCAAACATAATAAGAAGATACATCTTGGGCGAAAATGTCAAGCCAAGTTCTTTTTTTTTTTTTAATTTTATTTTATATTCATCTTACATGAGAATGAGCTTATTGTGACAAAAATAGAAAGAACTGGAACTATACATTTTTCCTTTTACTATTAATTCTTGTTTGCATCTCGTTGCAAGAGAAGTATATCTTCTTATGGTTGATGGCCTAATTTCAGAGTAAAAAAGGAAGCGTTGGAGAGAGAAATATATAACAAAAAGCAAGTTTCTTAGAGTAGATGATGGAGAAATCAAAAAAGTATGCTAAGAAGGAATCTTCTATGTACTGGTAAGAAATTAATTTTGAATCTTATTTTTTCTTTTAATTTGTTCACTACTGCTCTTGTAATTATTTTGAGGCAGGGCTTTCATGCAAGTTGGAGAATATATTCTAAATTGTCATTTTAAAGTTAACCTAGGAGTTTGGAGACATTCAGTAAATATGTTGGCAAAATAATGACGCCTTAATTTTTATTATTTTATTTATTTTATTTATTGATGATCACTCCTTTACATGTTTTCATGTTTGAATCTAAATCTTGTCTTGGTATTTTATTGTTGATGAATGGTAACAAAATCTACCTTAAAGAAAGTAGTGGAAGTCTAATGAGAATTAGGAAATTTTTCTAGATGTTCTTACATGACTATTTTTTGCCTGTTCAAGAACACATGAATTTTGATTATGCACATTTGAAAATATCATTGTTACTTTGTTGTCTGATCATCCTCTGTTTTGGCCCGAGTCATCGTTTTATGTTCGGTTTTATGTCCAAGTGATGTTACATGGTACTCATTTATTCTAATATTTGTGTGGCTTTCAAGTCTTGCAAAGTATGCAGAGGCATTGATCAAAAAATTGAACTTATCCGAAGAGATATGTCCAAGGTCTTCGAGGGAAATCGTACCAAAGTACTTGGTTAAGCCATTGAAGCATGTTAACCCATAAAAAAGCACCCATTTATCTAGAAGCTCCTCGGTATTCTTGCATTTTTTATTGTAGCTAAGTAGTTTCTATTTCACCTTTTGTACGGATCAAAGTTTGAACAACTCTATTCCCTCTTATTCATACTCTTAACTTTCCCTTTATAGTTCAAGTATTCCAGTGATCATATTAGATCACAAGGAAAGGTTTTCTCATTCTTTGACGGATATTGTTATTTATGATGGTAAAGTATAAATACAGCTAGTTCTGAAACAAATGGTTGTTTCAACCAAATTACATCATATCATAAGATAGTTTCAACGAAATAGTTTTAGAATTAAAAAATCCTTTTTTCTTTTCAAATATCAGAAAAGATAAACTACATTCTTATCAGTGTAAACAGATTTTGATTCTAAATTAAAATTAAAATGAAAAGGGAGACCCACATAATAGTAGAGAATGATGATTAGAAGCAAAAATGGGTGGTATGTTTATTTATTTATTTATTTATTATAATAATAATAATAATAATATTAATATTAAGAAAGAAAGAATAGAAAGAACACGCAGGATGGCACGTGTCGCAAGTTAAAAGCTAAATGCTACGTGGGCGCAATCCAATTGAAGTTGGAGAGGTCTCCTCTCAAACCGCTTCCCAAGTTTCATCGTCTATATATTTTCTTTTGAGGATAGAGTCCAAACTAGGTGAGTGAGAGAGAGAATAGCAGAGAGTTGGATTGAGAGAAGGATGAAGAATCTTTTAGCCATATGTCTTGTTGTAATGACCTCACTTGTAGCCACATCAGTTTTTTCTGCCACCCCAGCAGGAAAAGAGCACGCCCGTACTAGTAGTGCAAAAGTGGATGGGAAACCAGGGCATAGAATGGTGGTTGTTGAGTTTCAGAAGGTTGATGATGATGATAATGGCAACACCAAAGTGTCAATCTCTCCGCCAGAAGAAGATCACAAGTTGAGGAAGGAAGATTCTAACGGGGTTTCTTCTAGCACCCAACAACAGCAGCAAGAAGAAGAAGATACTGTAGATCAACATGATAATAAGTGGAGTGGGCCTGCAGAGGTTGTGTTTGATGCATTTGACAAGTGTAAGCACAGAATTGCCAGTGCAATTGGGAGAACCAAAGAAGCAGTCAGTGGGGTGGAGGAAGAAAAATCTAGCGCCATAGAAAGAGCGAAAGATGCAGCAAGTCGAGTTTCAAGCAAAGTGAAACAAGGGGCAAAAAAGAGTGCTGAGAAAGTAAAACATGGTGCTGAAAATGTGGTGGACACCACCAAGACGCTGAGAGACGAGTCCAAGAGAAATGGGTCCAGAAAAATTGAAGCCATCAAAGGAAAGATTTCTGACAAAGCCAAGGAAGCAAAGGAGATGGTGGAACATGTAACAGAGAAAATTAAAGAAGCTGGGGGCAAAACGAGCTTCTTCTTCACTGATGCTCTTCCACAGATTATGGCTTGGTTACATTTGTTGGGATTTGCCACGTCTTACGGGATGTTCATTTGGGTGACACTTGCTTCCAGTTATGTTTTGGCTGGTGCATTGCCTAGCCAGCAGTATGCGATATTGCAGAGAGAGATTTATCCGGTTTATTTCAATGCCATGGCTTGTAGCCTAGGCATTGCATTGATAGGATATCTGATGAGTCAAGGGACCAACTGGTTCCAGAGCATTTATCTTCTAGCGACATTGTTGATGATCATGCTGAATTTGTTCTACTTGGAGCCTCGCTCTACTAAGGTACCTACATATACGTCTGCACTTGAATTAATTACACGATGAGTATTAAAAAGTGCCTGAGCGGTTGTGAACCTATAATTTATTGATATTTTACTGACACTCATCTTGAAATATAACTATAATCCTGTGGCAATGATACAACATGTAGTAAGAGCATCTCTAATGGTGTAAAGTGAATGTGAATGTCTTCTTACATGGCTTTAATTATTGAAAATTGGTATAAATCATCTCCAATGGTCAATGTGAATTGCATGAATTAGCATACACTTGTCAAGATGTAAGTAGTCAATACAATAGTGGAGAAGAAAGAGAGAGAAAAAATAGAAGAGTTGGTATATAGACATTGTCTATAAATAGACATTGTGATAGACAATGTCTACTTTTATTGCCACATCACTTTTTTTAAATGATGTGGCAAAAAATTTTCTCCAATGGACATTCCATTGGAGATGCTCTAAGTATTACAGAAGCTTTGTAGAATGTACAACACTTCACTGCAACTAGACACAAACAGATCCATGCATCCAGAGCACATCCACGCCCATATACCTACTTCATTCCCTTGGAATATTCCTATCAGAGTATGATGCATAACTAGGACAATCTTTCTATCAATCTGGCAAGTGATAAGCTTTTTTAAAAAAATAATAATAATAATTCTGCCTCAGACTGTGAAAATAACTTTAAATGATTCTCCAATGCCAAGTAAATAAATGCATTAATGACACTGACATCTTGTAAACTTCGGTAACTTGTGTGCGGTAACAAGAATCACGCAATCAGCAACAAGCTCGCTTGGATACAGCAACAAATAAGAAGATATTTGAAGTAGGCTATCTGATTGTAGCTACCATTTTTAACTTAAAACATTGCAGGTATTGTCTGAGAGAATGAAGAAGGAGAAGGAAGAAACAAAGGAAAAAGAGGGCATTGCCCCTGAACCAAGCAACACATTCATCAGTCCTCACGATGCAACTCAAGCCAGCATCCTAAATGAAACTCTCAAGTGTTTGAATTCATGTTCATCCTTCCTCAATGTTGTGAGTTTAATGTTTCTTACTTGCCACCTTGTTCATCTCGGCCATCGCTTGAATACAGTCTGTTAATATGGCCACTAGAATTGAATATCCTCTTGTAAAGCATGATGTGGTGGTCATCCGGGATGGTTTTGGTGTGTATGAAGTTATCTTGCTGTCTATTTTTGTAAATACAAGTCTATAAGCGAGATTAATATCATCGCTTCAGGAACCCAAATATGTGACCTGCTAAGTGGACAAAGTTCAGATCACATCACTGAACCTTATTTGTAGGTTTCTTCTCTATTTGATCTTTATAATCTGCAATGTAGAGGAGGGCGGGGTGGTGGTGTATTATGCACAAGACACAGCAGAGGAAGACAACTGAGAAAGGCCAGCTAGAAAGATGAAAAATGTGCCTATTTTGTGAAAAGATTATCAAAGAGCAAAATTTTGTGACTATTTCTCATTCTCCCGAAAAGATTGTCAAAATTCTTGAATGAAAATGAACATATATAAGCTGCATTCTGAAATTTTCAAATATGCAACATAGAGAGTTAATTAGCCTTTGCTAACTTGATCATATCCATCCATTTCGTTGCCGTAAAGTACCACCATCTTTTTCTCAGTCTGCGGATTTGCGGAAGCAAAGCACTCTTTTGGATGTTACCAGTAGTTTAATCACATTTGATATTTCTGTAAATCCTTCTAACAAACAAATTGGAGCCTAGATAGCCAATAGCACCTGAAATTTTGCCGGAAAGTTACAAGAATAAAGACATCATTCTGGTGGAATCAAATAACATAGATAGAGTGAGAAGGGAATCAGACTTACCACACAATATTCCGAGACCAAAACAGAACATCAATGTGTAGCCAAAATAGAAGCTGGTCTGGAAAAAACCTGACATTTTAGTCTTCACGTGATAGTAGTATATAGAATAGAAGAAGACGTAAAGCGCAGTGGAAGCAGCAGACAAAAATGAAGTCCATTGCCAATGATAGTTCTCGGCGTTCAGCAAGAAATATGTCCCAACAATTGTTACGCAAACGGTGACGATGATCAAAATTACAAACACAAGAAGCATGAAGCCATATACATAGTACACCTGTCAAGAACAATATTGAATGAGGATCCACCAAATAAAATGTAAATGTAACGAAGTTGTCCAGTCTGCCCTAAATAAATTAGGAACAAAATGCATAGTACCTTGTAATTCCAAAATGAAGTGAAAACAAAATACATTTCAATGAAGATGCTTCCAAAGGGAAGTAAACCTCCCATTAGAGAGACAATGGTTGGCGTCAGAAACCACTTCTTCTCAGGAATTGGACGAGGGATGGTCTTCACACGACAAGGATTATCTGGAGTGCCGCTCCAATTTCTCCCAACAACGGTTCCAAGAAGTGCCAAGGGTAAAGAAATGAAAGCCCATATGACAAGAACAACAACAATTGTACCTAAGGGAATAGCAGCTAGAGAACCATAGAATATGGCGATTGTGTTTAAGATGAAGCCAACAAAAAAGCAAGTTAAGGGGAAAAGTGATGCTGTGAGGATCATCGACTTCATCCAGCTTTTACCTGATATAAGACATTAAGTGAAACATTATATAAATGAATTAAAAAGAGGGCGATAATTATCAATTATTCATATGGCATCTATGTAAAACCATACTTTAAAGAACTGGAAAAGGCCAGGAAGCATGCAGAAGAAGGACAAGTTGAAGAAACAAACATACCCCCATTGCGGGAATACATGCCCCCACTAATATAACCCGCAATGAATGATGTCAGAGCATAACATACAATAAAGGTTGTGACGATTGCTCCTCTCCTGTGTCAAATAAGACCAACCACGTAAGTAGCTAAAGTAATGAGATTAACTAACTGATATATTTTATTACAATAAGAATTGAATAGCAACACAAACATCTTTAAGTAGAAAATTAGAAGGACGGTTGGAATGAAGGAGCATTTTTGAAGGAATTAATCTTCGGAAGTAAGATCCACTCTCATGACTGGGGCAAAGGTTATTTGGATCAATTTAGGAAATGCGTCAAGCCCAATGGAAACACAGAATTCGTACTATAAGTCACTCCAGCAGGCAAGAAAAATGTTCCTTACTAAGTGAAATAAATAGAAACTAGGCTTGTTCTTTTTTTCTTCATTTTTCTTTTCAATTTGATCGGCAATTTGTTATTTGGTTTCACACTTCATGTACACAAGCAAGCAAGAAGTCTTACACAAGAAGACCGGTAATGATGTGTACAGGTGCAAACAACTTGACTTGTTAAATGAGCTGTTCAGAGACAGAATTAGGGCCAACTGCAGCAGACTTAATGAGAAGAGTACTTAAACAGGGCGAAAATTGTTTCAAGCGTAAATGAAATTTAGACAAGCCTATGGATGATGCTTGGTTCATCTTACAGCTCTACTAACATGTCACACATGACACCAAGATGGTTCCAGGCATACCCTATATACAGCATTCCAACAATTGCTAAAATGATGACAAGAAAGATGAGTGTTGCAAGCTGAGCGCCAGTGCCAACAACAGCTGAAAGTAAAGACAGATTTAGGGGAGGCCGAAACACATCACCATGGACAAGCTTCCAACCAGATTCCTCACTTACATCACGTTCCTAAGAAAGAGAGAATTTAAAAGTGAAACACACTTCAAAAATGTTATGTCACTCCAATAAGAGCACCTCTTTAAGGGACCTAATGAAGACCAAAAACAAAAAGTTCGAAAAGAAGTTACCAATGTCTCCAGATCATCATCTTCCCGAGCATATTTAGCATAGTCATTCCGGAGGGTGCGCATTAATATCATTGAAACCAAACCGGTAAGAAATATCACCATCATGAAAGAATTGAAAACAGAGAACCAGTGAATCTGGATAACAAAAATCGTTCAATGAGCTGTCTTGGAGAAAAAAACAAGAATACTGACTTTGGCACTACAAGTTAAGGATTAAGAATTTAAGATCTTATTTTCTTCAGGTTGTTTTTCCTTCCTTTTCCCCTTATAAGCATTAATATAAACGGTGTTAGAACTACAGCCTCCCAGCATAAGATTAGTTTTGAAGTGAAAGCGTTAATACATCAGTGAACTGGGAATAATAACTGCTGATCTGTACCTGGTGCTCAAAAAAAGGGTAGTCCAGATAAACATCGAAACGTTGTGCAAAAGTAATATTAGTTGGCATCCATTTGACAGAGTAAGTCATACGCAACACTCTTCCCTCTTCAATTGGCTTAGGATTTTCCTGAGTGAGATTCACATGAATAATCTGCAAAAGCGACTTTCAGTTAGAAAAGAATGAAGATGCTAATCCATAAATGCAGTGACACAAAAAATTAAAAAAATACCTACTTGGTTCCTGTTGTACTCGATGACAAGATTCTTGTGCGTCCAAAGCACATGCTTTGTATCACGATTTCTATCAGGAAGGATCTCACCAACAAAACCTATAAACAAAGAAACAACAATTAAACCATACTTTCAACATGTACAAACATGTCAACAAAATCTAAATAGAAGAGGAACTTACCCCATAGTGGCAGATCATCTGATCACAAGCAAGCCAAAGCATACATTGAAAGAACCAATTAGACAGGTGCAACCGTTTATTTGAAAATAAGTGGTAAATATTAGATTATTAGCCTACAAGATATAATAGCAACAATAAAGATTGTGAAGAATGTACCCATAAAAAATTCAAACCAGTATGAGTTGTCAATTGCTTCCTTAAACTGTTTAACCTTAACTGCATCAAGTTCAAGCTCGCAAATTGTTCTCAGTCCCACATCTCCTGCCAAAAGTAATCGCCAGATGTAAGGGAAAAACTTCTATAGATGGAAAAGATATAAGTAAATGAAATTCACTTGTCGTATATTACTCTTAAACTTTATATCAATTTGGCTATCAAAAAGTTCATTTCCCCCAAGAACCTCGCCAAGCGCACCCCACTTATGACCCGCATGTCCAGAAGGGTGACAAAATGGAAGGCTGTAGTAGTTATAGGTCTCTTGCGGGTTATTATACGGACCAACCTTGTTTACCCATAGAGTGACGGCATCATCTGCTTGATACTGCTCATAAAAAGAAAACAGATGCATTGATAATAGATAAAGCGGCATTAGATAAAACTTTTACTGCATGAATTGGAAGGTCAAGAAGTAATATGCTCTTATTTGAAACTTGCTCACGCTGACTTCTGAAGATTCACACAGAGTGCAAGAATCTCATTAATGTGGCAATGTAGAAAATTGTGTTGGGATACTCCTTCAGTAAAAAGGAAAAATGGAAAAAATTGAAGAGAAATAATATGGAAGAAAAGACAAGAACTTTATACCTTCAGAAGCTTCAGATGAATTACTGAATATATGGTGAAAGCTAAAGAAAAAAAACAATGTGGACACCTTAATATTTTATACCTAAAATTTTGGATTTCAGAACAAACAGACCTGCTCTGATAGCATATGGCATTCTTCTACAAGATTTTGAATTCTGCAAACAATCTTTTGTTGTTCAAAACGAAACAAATACCAAAAACCTTTAAAGACATTTGAAATTCACCTTAAATGAAAAGCTTTTGCTTTATACTAATTCACAAGAGCCATAAATCATACACTTTTCGTTCACATTGATACCAGCAACTGAAGAGAATCAATCGCAATTATAATTAATAATCAAATTCAACACTCGCCAGGGCTAAACCTTACATTAACCAAAGCGACAATCTTTTCAAGCAGAACGAGAGATTACACATAAGATCTACAAGTAGTAAGCAATTGAAAGCATTGATGAAAATGGAGAAGAAAATTGCACTTACCTTGCCAAAAGCAGAAGATATGAGAAACAGAAAGAAGACTACAAGAAAGCATATCGAACGGAAAACGGAGCTCATCGCCTCTCAGCAAAAACAGTGCCCGTTAGATCTGAGTAATTCACCAGAAATCAAATTGAGAAACGCAAAATTCTTCTCCCCGTGCAATTTCTAGATCTCTATAGAATGAGTTTGCAAGCGTGATTAGATTTTTTCACGTGTTGCTTTGGTTTTCTCAGTGTAATAAGAAATGTTGTTTCTCCGATCTGCGGAGGATTTTGAGAAGTGTAAAGGGCTTGAAAGAACGGAGCAATTTTACAAGTTAATACATGCTCTGGGAGTCTGGGTTTATGCCTCCGCGAGTTACTAGTCCTCCCGGTTTTTCTTTATCCTAGTTCTTGTTACAGTATTGTGGTCATATCCGACTAACGTCGGTGCAAATGGACGGCGTGAAGGGGTGATATCATTTGTAAATACTAAAAACCTTTGAGTTGTGCTCCTTGAGTAAAATAATATATAAAAATTTTTAATTCTTTTTCAACACATTACATCACTTTTTCATCAATAATTATCACATGAGTCACATCTTCATTTTAATGTCATTTTGTCACATCTTCATTTTTCATCAATAGCATTTTTCAAAACGTTTTGATATGAATGGGAGTGCGGGTAGAAAACTCGTTTATTTGTGCAAAACTCAATCTCTCTATAGAAATTAGCGTGGAAAACCTCTTCATACCATGGATGATATTAGAAGCCAAAGTTAAAGATTGGAAAGGAGTAGAGGATCAATTGAAATTTTCACAATGATTAATTCCAAACAATTTACTCCTACAAAAACTGGCATTTTATTTTAGAATTGGAACCATTTATTTATTCATTTATTTTTTTTATTTCAATCACATATTCCTTTTTTTTTTGACATTTCAATCACATATTCTTAATCTATATATTAATTAAAAAACTAATTCTCAGTATCTTTTATACTACAATTTTCCCTCTTTTTTTATTTGATAAATCCTGCGGTAATTGTTTTATTTTTTTCTGACACTAATTTTTTTCATTTACATGATTTGATTGATCTCTTATTTTTTTTCCGACACTAATTTTTCTTCATTTACGTGATTTGATTGAAATCACGTGAATGAAAGCAAAAGAGATTTCATTGAAATCTTTTTTTGAACTTAATTTCAATTTAACAATGAAATAATATTCAAAATTGTTCTAGACAAATCATTTGAATGTAGTCGATTGAACACTACATGCAAAATGCTTCGCAGCTTATAAATGAAAATTTCCAAATGTTTCTGGAAATTCTTGCTCCAATTGGACCATTTTGTATCTACATGCAGCAGGATCCTGATTCATGGATTTCTTGGTTCAAGAAATCAAGATAAGAGGATTAAACTGACTCTTTTTCAAATTCAATAAATGTTGGTTGATCATATATTTCATTAGAGTTCTATGATTCAGAGTTTCCTTCCTTATTTGATCCCTTTGAACTCTTACCATATGGGTAATGGTCGACCCATCTCAAGCCGTCCCGCTACTTCGATAGTTTTTCCTTTTTTCCTTTTTTTTTAAAAAAACTTTTGTGAAGGAACTTAGAGAATATTTGAACATGTGACAATTGAACTTAGCACCCAAGCCCCACTTTGCCCCTTTTTTTTTGTTAAGTATTTTCACTAATGAATTTGAACATGTGACAACTGAATTCAGCATCCACGCCCCACTTTGCCCTTTTTTTATTGGTTAAGTTTTTTCACTAGTAAATTTTTATAAGTTTTGTACTTTAACATTGGCGTAAAAGTTAAAATATCAAATCTGAAATGCAAATTCCAAAGTAAACACTAATTCCACCCCCTTGTTTTGCCCCCAAATTTCTAGATTAATAAAATTTGAAGATTTATTCATCTACTGTGAGAGAAACATCGCTTCTTTCCGCAAACATCTTTATATCTGACATTGCTTTAATTGAATCGTATGATATCTAAAACTTTAGATTTTGTGTAAAATGCGACGCCTTCAGTAGGTAATGACCTAATTAGTTAAATGTAAATTATAACACATTTTTCTATTTGAATTCTCATCTTATTTCATTTTTTCCAAAACTTATACGTAAAAATGTTTACGCCAAATATTTTTAATATTTATAATATATTGTTCGACTTATGTTTCATCTTTTATGATCTATTATTTGGTTGAAATATCTTATATTCTATGACTAACTTTAATTATAAAGATGAAAAATTTAAATTTGATAATATTATACATTTATAGTTCATGAACTTAGGTTTTCGAATGTATTAAATAATGGTAATATATTTTTTCTATTATTACATATATGTACGAGACATTAGATATAAGAATGTAGATTGTCTTCTCAATGATTTTGAATTTCACGATTACTAAGTCTATTTATCTTATTGATTTGATTAATGTATACTTGTATTTTTATACTCACTCATTCCCACAAAGATAGGACGGTAGGCAAGTTTACGCAAATTAAGAAATATGAGGTAATTTTGTTGAAACATTAATTTTACAAGTGTTCTTCTGATTTTAACTTTCATACTTAATTAATAATGTGAGAATAATTACCAATGAAATGAGTATAAAATGTGTCCATTAAAATTCTTTGTAACTCTTCAACCCCACCATCTTCTAAATGGTTGATATGACATGTAAATGAGTATGACCATAAATTCTAGAATGGAAATTGGCACACCTCTTTTCCTTAAAATTTGTTTATATCAAGATAGTTTAAGTTTGTTAATTAAATAGGGGTAAACTTGAAAATAAAACTTTTGACTTTTGAGAGAAGAACCTCCTTCTTGTTGGTGACGTGGCCTTTGCAGCGTCTTTTTCACTGAGAAGAAGAGATAGGTAGGGCCAGGCTGAATCAGAAAGGCTTTGATGACTCAAGGTTCATATTAGGGAAATGAGAGTGGGGAAGAAGGGCAACCCTCGACCCGAATTTTTAGGTCTCTCTTTCATAGCATGCTCTTAGAGTAGGGTGATTTTATGATCCATTTCTTCTTCTTCTCGTACATGATACTCTTTGTCTCCAGTTCCAAAACCTGTAATGAATGACTGCCTACCACCCATGAAAAGAAAATACATGTCTGATATAGTAATTGGACTATTTTTTTGGGACGAACGAAAATAAAATAATAGACTAACTTTTTAGGACGAAGGGAGCATTTTCTATGGAGATGTAAATGTTGCATATTTATTATGAAATTATCTAATAATTAATATATTTTAGCACGTTTTTCTACCCGCATAACGCATGGGTTGTTTAACTGGTATTATAAATTAAATTAACCACGATATACAAATGCAAATGATAAAATTTTTGGAAGTTTTAAATTACTTGGTTTTCACGAAAAAAACATATATATATAGTTAACAATATTGATTCTTCGATTTTCTTAGTTTAAAACAACACCATTTATCAATATATAAAGGTAAAATAAAACTTAAAAAAAAAGCAAATTAATGATTCAATATTACTATTTTATTAATCTACAAGTTTGCTTAAAAAATATATTAAAATTTTTATTTAAAAAAAGGTTGAAACCACGGTTCAAAATTGTGGTACACTGAACTTGAACAGTAAAAAAACTTTTTAAAAATCAAATTTGTGGATTTGTCATTGTGAACTAAATTTGTACTAAGAATTTATTCAGAAAAAAAAAAGAATTAAGAAACAATTACTAAAAGAGAAAACATATTTGAACGGTTGATTTCCAAAATAATAATAATAATAATAAATGAAAACATTTAAGTACATGGGCAAAATGGGTATTAAGAGAAAAAGACTGGGTAAAATGTGAATGTTTTAAACTCATTTTGCCTTTTATATAGAAGTGATGAGTGATAGTGATTAATATCTCATCTTTGAAAGAAAATTTGCTCAAGTACCTTTTGTCCCCATTGAATCTATATATACATAAAAGTAGAGTCGTCAACATTTTTACTTTTCTCGCTCTTTTTTACTTTGTAAAACTGGCGTATCATCTTGACAATTTAATATTTCTTTTGAAGTAGTTTGTGTTCGAAGAAAAGAGCATAACTTTTGCATACGATGTCCATTTTTGACTCATAATATATGCGTTTAGGGTAGCTCAACGAGACGGATCAAACCAGTCGCTTTGCCAATACTGATAATTAATTTTGGGCTTTTGAATTCATCTACTGTATTTATTTTTGTTTTTCCTATTTTATTTTGAGCTAAGATTTGTGTTTTATTCCTGTTATTTAGTCGAATTTTTTATAGAGTTTATAAGCCTATTAAGACGTCTATTTAAACACTTTTACTATTATCTTTATGTTTTAATGCATTAGAATTTAAAAGATGAATCATTCTATGAGTATTCAAGTTCTTTAACTTATTTTTATGTAGTTGTATATCAATTTGTTTTTAATTTAATCAATTTGAGTAATATGTATGTATTATCTTTCATTATTAATTCGAGTTACGTTTATTGGATGTAACATGTATTATTTGCTTTGTTAAGTTAATATGTTTATTTCCATACTATTATTTTTTTTAATGTTCATTTAGTAAGTTATTATATTCAGTTGAATTGTATTTATTATGATTTTGTGTTAAAGATTTTTACTCCAATTGAGATGGATGCACAGGTTGTCTACAATGCTCTCCGGCGCTATGAAGATGATAACTCTTATTTTGGCATGATCATTAAAGACTGTCGACTCCTAGCCTCTGATATTCTGAGCTTAACTTTTAATTGGGTTAGGAGATCAGCTAACCAAGTAGCGCACACACTAGCCAAGGCCGCTAGTTCACTGTCTGATTCATTTGATTGGTCTCATTTTCCGCCTTTATTTATTTCTAATATACTCCTTTCTGATCTAAGGATTGAATAAAGCTGCATTATTAAAAAAAAAACCTTTATTAATTTAAGATTTTATTGTACGACAACACATATATTATTTTCCTGTACACACATATAAATTATGTAAGATTATAGCTTTAATTTTTTTTTAAATAATAAAGTTCACTCCTCTTGAATGACTTATATTATTTGGTATCATCTTCCCGTACAACACACGAGTGAAACAACTAGTTTTTGTGATAGCTTCAACAATGCTGAATTAACCCATATTGGGTCATGTTCTAGCGTCAATGGACAATACCTTTATAGTACAATCCATTGATGTGGAGATAGATCGTACGGGTCCATCAACTAACACTTACTAATAAGAGATTCATATAGAAGGTAGGGCACTAATCTTCTCTTCTACATATTAAAATAGAAAAGTTAGTCAACCTTTTTTTTCCCACCTAAAATGGGTGAGTTTTGCGGTATTAGAATCTGGCAAGACCTGTGATGTCTCTTACTATATCTATAATTAGATAAGTCATCCTAATTGAAATTTCCACCCGTATTGGTTCTTCCCTTCTACGCTTCCTTCTTCATTTATGCTAAAGATTTTATCATATCAAATTTGAATGCTCCAATTAGTTGCTGTTGGATGAACATCAAGATTACAAATCTTCTGCCTAAGTGCAAGTACGTCTTCTCTCTCATCAACTTCCAGTTTGACGATGTGGTTCTATGGAGGCGAATTTTATATGTCAATATTAGTAAAGACTTTGTAAACTAATTTCAGTTACTACTTTTGTGAGATTTTTAACCATCAACGTTAATATCGAAACTTTTATCGTGTATACTGCAAATTTATATTCAATGTTTCTTTGCATCTTTTCGATTTAAATAAAAAAAGTAATTTATTTCAAATAATAATAACAACAACAACAACATCAAAGCAAGCTTAGATTGTACTTTTTCAATTATTGTTTATGGTCTATGCGATGATATTTCTTGATCGATCTTAACTTGGTTAGAGAACTAATGGCTTTTTTTTTGTCTAATTTGTAACGTTCATGTGTCATTTGCCAAATTGAAATTGGTTTGGTAAAAATAATAATCAAAATCTACATCTAAACAATAAAAAAGCTTCTCAAATTCAACTGTTGGCTACGTAAAATTAAACTTACCTCAATCCAAATCGGTTATTGTTTTAATTTGGGGTTGGTTAAGTCAAAATACTGAACCCATTGCTGAAAGATGTAGTTCTTTTGTTCAGTTTGATTTGAAAGATGGAGTTATTTTGTCGACTTTGATACTCGGATAAAAAAAAAAAAAAGACAATAATATCATATTATCTTTTATTATTTATTTATTCTATTTTTTTAGTGGGTCTTCAATTGATTTGTCTACACTGTTGAACATTTACTCTGACTTTTATACTGTACTAGAGGTCATTTGTCTTCTCCTACAATGCACGGCTAAAATATTGCAAGATGTAAAAGACCGCAAGAAATTTTTTCCCTTTAAATTCATACCCATGATGTATAATAACAAATTTATGTATAAAGTGCAGTCAACAAGAAATAGAAGTGATGATTTTGACTACATTTTAGGTCTAATTAGAAGACAAATTAAATAGAGTTAAGTTTTTTGCCCTTTATTTATATGTGATGTTCATGTAAATTTGTAGGTATCTAATTTGTCAACAACTTATATAAGTTAGATTATTGTGAATCGTCCTTCCCGTGTAACGTACAAGTGAAAATCTAGTAAATATAAATATAGCTACTTGTTCTGTTTGGAAAAAAAAATAAATGTACAATCTGTGCTAACCAAAAGCATCAACATTATATAATGGATAATACTACATATTCAAATTATCTCATGTCTACCTACCGTCCACCTCATTGAATCACTATCAAAATATTACATGGTTTTAAAAATCAGACCAGACTAGTTAGTTCGACCAAAAAAGGGAACAGGCTAGATAATCAGTCTGAATCACTAAAAAGACCTAGATCTTTAAGAATCAGACCAGGAATTGGGAAAAAAAAAAGTTGAACTGGTGAAAAACCAGTCTTACCTTTTCGACCCTTGAACACTAATATTTTTCTAGTTCAATGACCAATCCGATTTTCTGACCATTAGTATATGTAATTTACTTCTAATTATGTATATACTTTATAAATAATATAACACATAAACTTTGAGACCACAAAAAGCAACAGAATAAAGGGGTAAAGAAAAATAGAAAAGAAAAGAAAATTGGGAGTTAGAGATTGGATCGTGTGGAAATACGTGTCAAAATTCCTCGTACGGCAACAGAGACCTCGTAGTATCAAAGTAGTCGAAAAATTCTAAAGAAAGTCCCTTATAGAGTGAAAATTTACCACATATCACCTGTTATTAAAAAATCAAGAGGCCCGCCTTCTGATCCATCAATAACAAGAGATCATGTGACACTTTTCCTCTCCATAAAAGTTTAGTTAGCTTAGACTGCAAAGTAGTCGGTATCGTACCCTCTGGCTTCATCTCCAAAATTCTCGTCGTCGTCCCAACACTCATATGCAGATGCAGATCCTATCACAAGCAACAACTGATCATCCTGGTATCTCTGCAATAAACAAAATTGATCCCCATCCCCACTTGGCCCATCTCCGCCACCATCCTCTCTCGTTCGCCTTCGTCGCCGTCAAACGCAGAAAAAGATTTCTGCTAAACAAAGAAAGGGGCACGTGGCACATAAAAAAAGGACGAGAAGAGGGAAGCATGGGATGAGAAACAAGTATCGAGGTCTTCAGTGGCGGTTAGCACAAAAAGTTAAAATCATTCTGACGGTGGTAGAAAAGGGAACAAGGTGGTTGGAGTAGACGTCGTCCTCTCGTTCATTGGTGTTGTCGAGTAGTTGTTCGTTGGGTATGGCATAGATGTGGGGCTGCTTGGTGAGTAATTTGGGGAAGAAACCCGAGCCCAACTTGGAGTCCCACATCGGGTGAGTCGTTTTGTTAGTAATCTCACTTCGAATTTCTCATACATCAGAATAAGGGAGGGGCAGAGGGAGAGGGAGGGTGACTCGGCTTCTCTCTTAACTCTTCTTGGCGTTGAGTAGGAATGCTGCCTCAATTTCGTATTTCTTTCCACGGCTAATTTGCGCTATATGACCATATTATTTTATCTTATTATGTCATTTAACCCGAATCTTTGAAATTTGAAATTTAGTGATTCTGACTCCCATATTTTTATCTAACTTTTTTTTTTAACTTAAAAAAACTATAATACCTTTGTATTCTAATTTAACTGAAATTTAATAAATAAAAATAGATAAAAAAATAATTTGATTGTATTAATAAAATTAATTTGAGAATTTAAGGATGGCAAAGGGGGCGGCAATAATTGATATGTGAGTCAGGTAATGCAGATCAACTCTTCAATGCGTCTATCAATTCATTTGTTTTTTTTTTCCTCCTATTTTGTTTGAATTTTTTCCACATTTATATTACATTTTTATTAGTTTTAATTAAACATATAGTTGTGGGCGGATCATTGTGGGGACCTTGGTCTATCACTTTTCAGGTTTGTAGATCGGAAAATATTGCTCTATCAGCGCGGATCTCATTGTGTTTGACGCGAATCAAGTATTTTAGCCATTACTACAAAGAACTCAGTAATATTTCAATAAGAAATACTTAAATTTAAGATTCGTAAATATGACTTATTTATTGCATATTAATTTTAATTTAACTAGAATTTAAGAGTATTATTGTCATTTTAAGTTAAAAAGATTATACTATGTCAAAAATGTGAGATTTGAGGTTAGAATTGCTAAGTTTAAAATGATGGAGTTACATTGCATGATAAAATGAAAGGTTAAGATTAGGCTACACCAATTAGCTTTTCTTTAACCCCAGTTCTACAATTTCGATTTAATTAAACATGAAATTTGGAATTCATTTTATATATATTCTTGTCCAAAAATAGACATATATTTTCCAAGGATTGAAGGAAAAATTAATATTTCAATTACACTTTAAAAGGAAAGGAGCTTATCTTTCAACATTAGTTTATCTATTGACAAAATATAGCAATAAAAGAAAATATTACAGCAAATTTCCATAGGTTGGGGAACCTTGTGTCGTTGTTAGAAATATTGATTATTAAGAAATAAGAGTATAAATGAAATATTAATAAGAGTATAATGAAATATTGATTATGTACAAGCAAGTCTCAAATAAAATACAACAAATTCATATCTTTATTTCTAATTATTGGAGTTGCCAAGAACCGACAGCAACAATAGCAGAAGATGCAACTTTGATGTTGTGGTCCTCTTTTACTAATAATATAATATAATTTTATCGAACTAATTTATGAATTGTTACTTTTTCAATCAAATGACAAACAATCAAACAAGATAAGTGCGGATAAATGAAGGACAAGTCAGCATGAAGTTGCTAGCTGAAGATTTTCATTGAAAGTTGCTAGATCAAATTTGTTTTGCAAATTTAAGAATATAGAGACTTTGAGTGGAAGTTTCTCAAAAGCAAAATACCAAATTTTGTTTCAAAAAATTATTATACTCCACCTCGTATGTCGCTGAACATGTGAAAATGTTATATTGTTTGCCACTTTGTCAATACCCAATAAAAAAAAAGTAACGGGCAAAATATCACACGGTAAATTCTGTTAACCACATCATCAAGTGCGCAACATTTTTAGTCGATTGTTGACGGAGTAGCAAACGAGATTATATTTTATAAGTACAATGATCTACAATGATATATGAGGTGAGTTTTAAAATATAGAGACATTTGAGAAAAATTTGAAGAAGTGCAGTGACATTTGATATAACTAGTATATATCACATGTGCAATGCACGAAAAGTACCAACTGATTAGAGATAAAATGATGGGACGATTGATCAAAACGAAATAAAGAACGTTAAAGAGTTGAAGAAAACTTCTATAATTGATTTTGGTTTAGTACAAAAATGAGTGCAAATCTTACACGTGTCACTAACCCTCTAGAACTTATTATTCTAAATTTTGCACCAAATTCTCTTAACCCTCCTTTCTATTAATTTCATTCTAATGCTTAATCTTTTTTTTTTATTTTAACTTTTTGTGTGATTTCTAAGTAGTGTTGGAACTAACTTATTAATTAGTTTCACTAAATAACATGATTTAAACGAAAATGTAAATTGTAAGAAGAGTCTATATTGCTGAAAATTTTTGAAATTGATATTTTTTAGTTTAAAATTTATTTAATCGATCATCTAGTCATGCAATTAATATTGGCACGATCATTCTTTGTGTTGTAAATCAAGGATTGTTGGTTAACAATAGACATATTTCTTTGACAGGTTGACAATACGCATATTAAATAAAATATTTTTATCCTTCTTCCTTTTTGGCTAATAAAATATTTCTCATTCTTGTTGAAAAAATCCACGTGTATAAAAATTTATTCAAACGAAAAGAAATAAACTTGTTAAAAGCAATTTTAGCTTCCTTTTCTTTTCTTTTGTTTTTTCCCCCTTCCACCCTATACATCCTTTTCCGACTGGAGGTTTCGCAACTTGAGAGTATAAAAGAGAAGAACAAAAGAAACGACTATTTTTTGCTTTCCGTGCAAAAATTTTAAGAAACCAGGTGTCTGGTTCCATAGAAGCACTTTTTTCTTCACTCCTTTCACCTTTCAAAACAGTCTCATATCATGATCTTCATGCAATTCTAATTAATTTCAAAAAAATGAAAGTATAACCATGCTAGAATAAAAAAAGTCAATTTAAATTATTATGTGAACTATACTAATTAAAGCACACTCTATTTTGCCGTAGAAAAAATAAACTTTTAAAAAGGAAACGCAATAACGCAAACATAAGGCCAATACCAACCATGCAACTATCTATTTTATCTTACTTATGGAAGCTTTCCATGTTTCCATTTTCAAATTGCTTAAAATCTAAAGAAAGAGATGCAATAATAATATAAGCAGAGGAAGCCAATCACCAATCATCAAACAAACGTAATATACATGAAATTGAAAGCTAAATTTTCCAAAATGTTCTTGCAAAAATTGAAAGTGAGCAAAATATACATGAAATTGACAATTCACACCGTAATATTAACATCAAGCAAAATCATTAGACTTCAACTCACTGGAAAAATTGAAAATGATATGAATAGATTTCCCGGAACACTATGGCAATCAGTTTGGTAAAAGACAAATCTACCACTTTCTCAGCCAAAGTAGCATGCCCAAACTTGACTTGATGTTGGGGTCACCTCCTTAGTCTTCAACTCATAACCAATCAGAGTCTTGAGAGGTACAACTGGTGTCTTCTTCATTTTCAATACTACAATCAAGCTCATTTAAGCATCTCTACCCCAGCATTTCTAAAACGTAATATTCCAAAAGCCATTAGAATATGTAAACTCCTTGCCTCTTGGTAAAATAAGTCTAAAAAGACTTAATCTTGAATATTGTGGATCAACTCTCAACTATCTATGCATAAATAGAATGTAAAACTAAATTCTACAATTCACATCAAGCTCCAAGCAGAGCCTATGCCACATAATCATCATTCAAAAATAAAAGGAATTCAAGCAAAAGAAAGAAATCCAAGGCCTATATTGGATTATTAGAAAGAGAAAACACAGAAAAATGTTTGGGTGTCTCCTTTTCTTGCTGGATTTGTAATGTTTTTTCCACATTTTCCAACAAAAGCAATGAGAAAACAAAGAAAATCATATTAAAATAACTTCCCACATAATACAAATTCAGGTATATATCAACAAAATTTTAGCTCTTCAAGAAGGCTGTCCCAATTTCTACAATGTTTTCTTTCCAAAACCAATCAAACAAACAGGAAAGCTGGGATTGCACAAAAAGTAGCTTCACCTGAGGTAGTAGTCCTCCTTTATTTTATTTATTGATTTCTTTTTGGAACAGCAAACTAATGCTCTCATCCATACAACTAATAACCATTTGTTAGAGAATGAACAAGCAACAATGAACATCACAAGTCAAAGAGGGCAAGCTGTAATAAGACGACGCTCTTCCGATCTAGTAGAATCAATAGTCAAGACAAAGGTGAGGACAAGTCATTGAGGAAAATGGGAAACACGGTTCATTTTAATGACCCTTTTCTAGAATAATGACAAATGATATATACATAGATACTTCAATGGCAAGATAAGCTTACATGCTTGAGCAAGCCATAAACCACTACAAAAAAGGGGGGGAACCAAATATATGATGCCGATTGGACGTCAATTATGAACTAATCATCAAGACTAAAAAACTAAGGTTCACTGAAATCGATTTTTGATAAGGATATATCTGGTGCTCATTAAATCAAACTTGAGGTGTGGAAATAAGATATTGAACCGAACAAAAAAAAAACACTTTAGAAAAATCCTTTGTAAAATTCAGGACGCACAAAATTGAGTTTCTTTAATAGCTACTGTTTATTTATGGTACATTTACTAACCATCAAATGGCCTACAGTACATGCTAAAGAGAGTGTAGACAAATGAGTTAGTAACAATCCAAAAGAAAAACACAAAGAAATTGTAAACAAATTCCTATTTAAAGAAGCATGATACTCTTGAAAAAACTCATTTATCTAACAAACAATGTTTTAACTTATTTATCTTATTTAACACGCCCTCCTTCAGTCTAATCTGTTTTCCAGACACACACTAGTAACCTAATGCAGAACCAAAACAATTTGAAAAAAAAGAAAAAAGAAAAAAAGAAAAAAAAAGAAAGATGAAGATGATAACTGGCATTCCAAAGAAATGAATTGAAAGTGCTTCCCTGCGACACATTGCAGGCAAAAGATAGGTTCTTAAAAATTCTTCTTTTAGAGGTTAATTCGTACCGTCTTTTATATACCTTAATCCATTCTTAAAGGGACTACTAAACAATAGAAACTATATGAGAAAAAGAGAAGCAATTTAGATCACACATACCGATTCGACAGTTATTTTCTATGTACTGTAGTTCCCTACATGGAAAATGGAGAAGCGATATCGAAAACGACCAGAAACATAAAACCGGTAAAAAGAAGCAATTCTAAAACTAATTGGTAACAGATATCTCAAGAAAAACAGTACTGATTCTGGAATTTTATAGATGAAGGCAAAAGAGACAAAAAAAAGGTGAGAAGAAAGAGAGAAGTAATTTTGAAACTAAATAGAAATTAAAAAAAAAAAAAAAAACGAAGGAAAAGAATTGGGGTTAACCGATGAAGATATGACTTTGGCGATTGTAGGTCCTTCTCAAGTAGTTATCCACAGAAATTGAGATGTTGTTTGGTAAGGATTTCAAAATGGCTAGGTTTTTAAATAGATTTAAAATTTAAATTTTGTATACGTGTTGAAATTTGATTGTATCATGTGGAGGTAATGATTAAAATGATGTAAGAGTTCAAGTCAAATCAAATATGTGATTAAATATAGTGTCGCTATGTGTCTAAAAATTGAAATTTAAATTGGTTGATAAATTTAAATTTCAATTTT